>PISW01014179.1:0-22347 GCA_004023785.1 Mungos mungo
AAAACAAGAGACTATAGATGTTGGAGAGGGTGTGGAGAGATGGGCACCCTCTTACACTGTTGGTGGCAATGTAAACTGGTACAGCTGCTCTGGAAAACAGTATGGAGTTTCCTCAGAAAACTATCGATAGAACTCCCTTATGACCCAGCAATAGCATTGCTGGGGATTTACCCAAGAGAGACAGAAATGCTGATGCATAGGAGCACATGTACACCAATGTTCATAGCAGCAATGTCAACAATAGCCAAAACATGGAAGGAGCCCAAATGTCCATCACCTGACGAATGGATCAAGAAGATGTGGTATATATTCACGATGGAGTACTACATGGCAATGAGAGGGAATGACATATGGCCTTTTGTAGAAAAGTGGATGGACCTTGAGGGTGTCATGCTGAGTGAAGTAAGCCAGGCAGAGAAGGACAGAAACCATATGTTTGCACTCATAGGTCTAGCAGGAAAACAGGAGAGACCTAATGGAGAACCAGGGGGAGCGGAAGAGGGAGAGAGAGTTGGGGAGAGAGAGGGATGCAAGACTTGAGAGACTATTGAATGCTGAAAATGAACTGAGAGCTGAAGGGGAAGGGGGAGGGGGGAAAAGAGGGGGTGGTGATGGTGGAGGGCACTTAAGGGGAAGAGCACTGGGTGTTGTATGGAAAACAATTTGACAACAAAATATTATGGGGAAAAAAAACCCACTGTACTAAAGAATAATTGGGCTAATCGGGCAATTAGAGAAGAAATTAAAAAGATATGGAAACAAATGAAAATGAAAATACAATATTCCAAAATCTCTGGGACACAGCACAGGAAGTCCTAAGAGGAAAGTATATTGCAATTCAGGCCTATTTCAACAAACCAGAAAAGCTCAAATTCAAAATCTAACAGAGCACCTAAAGGAACTAGAAGGGGAGCAGCAAGAGCACCCCAAACTTAGCAGAAGAAGAGAAATAATAAAGTTCAGGGCCGAAATAAACAATATAGAATCCAAAAAAAATCAGTTGAGCAAATCAATGAAACCCAGAGTTGGTTCTTTGAAAAATAAACAAAATTGATAAACCTCTAGCCAGGCTCCTTATAAAGAAAAGAGACAACACACAGCAAGGAAGAAGTCAAACTTTCACTTTTTGCTGATGACATGATCCTCTACATGGAAAACCCGCAGACTCCACTAGAAGCCTTCTAGAACTGATCAATGAATTCTGTAAAGTTGCAGGGTACAAAATCAATGTACAGAAATAGGTTGCATTCCTATACACCAATAATGAAGCAGTGGAAAGAGAAATTTAGAAACTGATCCCATTCAGAATTGCATGAAAAAACATAAAATACGTAGAAGTAAACCTACCCAAGAATGTCTAAGCCCTATATGATGAAAACTATAGAAAACTTATGAAAGAGATTGAAGAAGACACCAAGAAATGGAAAAACATTCCATGTTCATATATTGGAAGAATTAACATTGTGAAAATGTCATTACTACCCAAAGCAATCTACACATTCAATGCAATCCCCATCAAAATTGCACCAACGTTCTTCTCAAAGCTAGAGCAAGCTATCCTCAAATTCGTATGGAACCACAAAAGAACCCGAAGAGCCAAAGTCATATTGAAGAAGAAAACCAAAACGGGAGGCATCACAATCCCCGACTTTAGCCTCTACTACAAAGCTGTCATCAAGACAGTATGGTATTGGCACAAAAACAGAAACATAGACCAATGGAATAGAATAGAAAGCCCAGAACTGGGCCCACAAATGTACGGCCAATTAATGTTTGACAAAGCAGGAAAGAGTATCCAATGGGAAAAAAAGACTGCATATTTAGCAGGTGGTACTGCGAGAGTTAGATAGCAACATACAGAAGAATGAAACTAGAACATTTTCTTACACCATACACAAAAATAAACTCAAAATGGTGTGGGACCTGAATGTGAGATATGAAACCATCAAAACCCTCGAGGAGAAAGTAGGAAACAACCTTCATGACCTGAACCACAGCAATTTTCTACTTGACACATCCCCAAAGGCAAGGGAAATGAAAGCAAAAATGAACTCTTGGGGCTTCATCAGGATAAAAAGTTTCTGCAAGGCAAAGGAAACAATCAAGAAAACTAATAGGCAACCGACAGAATGGGAAGAGATAGTTGCAAATGACATATCAAATAAAGGGGTAGTATCCAAAATATATAAGGAACTCACCAACCTCCACACCCAAAAAACAAATAACCCAGTGAAGAAATGGGCAGAAGACATGAACAGACCCTTCTCCAAAGAGGACATCCAGATGGACTACAGGCACATGAAACGATTCTCAGCATCACTCATCATCAGGGAAATACAAATTAAAACCACACTGAGATACCACCTCACGCCAGTCAGAGTGGCGAAAATGAACAAATCAAGAAACTATAGATGCTGGCAAGGGTGTGGAGAGACGGGCACCCTCCTTCACTTCTGGTGGCAATGTAAACTGGTGCAGCCACTCTGGAAAACAGTGTGGAGGTTTCTAAAAACACTATCAATAGAACACCCCTATGACCCAGCAATAGCACTGCTAGGGATTTACCCAAGAGATTCAGAAATGCTGATGCATAGGAGCAAAGGTACTCCTTTGTTCATAGTAGCACTGATAACAATAGCTAAATCATGTAAAGAGCCTAAATGTCCATCACCCGATGAATGGATCAAGAAGGTGTGGTATGTATATACAATGGAGTATTACATGGCAATGAGAAAGAATGATATATGGCCATTTGTAGCAAAGTGGTTGGACCTCGAGGGTGACATGCTAAGCGAAAGAAGTCAGGCAGAGAAGGACAGATACCATATGTTTGCATTCATAAGTCTAACAGGAAAACAGGAGAAACCTAATGGAGGACCAGAAGGAGGGGAAGAGGCAAAGAGAGTTGGCCAGAGTGAGGGACGCAAAACCTGAGAGACTTCTGAATACTGATAACAAACTGAGAGTTGAAGGGAAAGGGGTAGGGGGAAAAGAGGTGGTGGTGATGGAGGAGGGCACTTTTGGGGAAGAGCACTGGATGTTATAGGGAAACCAATTTGACAATAAACTATTTATAAAAAATAAATACATAAATAATAAATAAACAGATTAACATTCACATGATAGGAATCCCAGAAGATAAAGAGATATAAAAAGGAACAGATGGTTTATTTGTTTGAACATTGTATATCTGAAAACTTCCCGAATCTGGGGAAGGAGACAAATACCAAAATCCAAGAAGTACAGACATCTCTGATTAAATTTACTAATGGACAATCATCTCCAAGGCTTACCATAGTCAAATTTGCAAAATACACAGACACGGAAAGAATCCTGAATAATGCAAGGAGGGAAAAATTCCTTAACCTACAAGAAAAGACAGATCAGGTTCACAGCAAATCTTTCCATACAAGAAAAGATAGGTCAGGTTCACAACATATCTGTCCATAGAAACTTGGCAGGCCAAAAGGGAATGGCAATATATATTCAACTTCCTAAATGGGAAAAACATATAGCCAATAATTCTTTGTCCAGCAATGCTGTCACTCAAAATAAAAGGAAATATAAAGAGTTTTCCAGAGAAACGAAAACTAAAGGACTTCATGACCACTACACATGCCCTGCAAGATATTTTAAGGGAGGTCCTTTCAGTGGAGGAAAAGGTACCAAAAGCAATAAAGACTATAAAGGACTGGAGGTCAACATCAGAAACACCAACTCTACAGGTCACACAATGACACTAAATTGATCTTTCACTAATTTTTCTGAATGAAAATGGACTTACTACTCCATTCAAAATCATAAGGTATCAAAACATTAAAAAAAAAACAAGATCCATGTATGTGGTGCTCTCAAGAGACTCATTTTAGACCTAAAGATACCTGCAGATTGAAAGTAAGGGGATGTATAACCACCTACCATGCTAATGGACATCAAAAGACAGCCAGAGTAGCCATGCTAATAACAAACTAGATTTTATGTCAAAGACTGTAACTAGAGATGTAGAAGGGCATTACATCATAATTAAGGGGTCTATCCATCCAAAAGATATAACAATTGCAAATATTTATGCCCCAGCTTGAAGCACCCAAATATATAAATCAATTAATAACAAGCATCAAGAAACACATTAATTATATACAATAATAATAGGGAACTTTAACACCCCACTTACAGAAATGGACAGATCATCCAAGCAGAATATCAACAAGGAAACAATGACTTTGAATGACACACTGGACTGGATAAACTTAACAGATATATTCAGAACATTTCTTCTTAAAGCAGCAGAGTACACATTCTTTCTGAGTGCATATAGAACATTCTCCTGAATATATCACATACTGGGCCACAAATCATCCCTCAACAAATACAAAGAGATTGAGATCATGCCATGCATATTTCCAGACCACAACACTATGAAACTAGAAGTCAGCCACAAAAGAAAAGTTTGCAAAGACCTCAAATACATGGAGGTTAAAGAACATCATACTAGAGGCACCTGGGTGGCTCAGTCGGTTGAGCATAGGACTTCAGTTCAGGTCATGATCTTGCGTTCGTGGGTTCGAGCCCCGCATCAGGCTCAATGTTGACAGCTAGCTCAGATCCTGTAGCCTGTCTTCAGATTCTGTGTCTCCCTCTCTCTCTGACCCTTCCATGCTCATGCTGCCTCTCTCTCTTTCTCTCTCTCTCTCAAAAATAAATAAATCATTAAGAAAAGAATATCATACTAAAGAATGAATGAGTTAACCAGGAATTTAAAGAATAAATTTAAAAATAAATGGAATTAAATTAAAATGTGAAAACAATGGTCCAAACCCTTTAGGATGCAGCAAAGGCAGTCCTCAGAGGGAAGTTCAGTAAAACCTTGGATCTCAAGTAACCTGTTCTGTGAGTGTTCTGTAAGACAAGCAAACATTTCTAATAAATGTTCACTTGATAAATGAGCAATGTTTTGTAATACGAGTAGTCATGATGCTGAACATTACATGATCACAACTGAGCCAATGATTCTTTTTTGTCTCACTGTGGGATTGTGGGAGATCAAATCCCATATCCAAATGCTTGGTCTCAGGCCTCTGTGTTTAGCAGGAATCAGTGATTTTCCAGAATGTTGGAAGGTGCCCAAAACTGGCAATAGTGTATTTTTTGTCACCTCAAAGCACTTTTGGATGGTCCTTTGCTTTTCCATACAACAGTAAGCTTAAGAATGCTTTGCTTCATTCTAGGTCAGGCTTCCTGCAGGTATAGACCCTTTCCTCTGCTGTCTTTCTGGAGTTACATTAATTACAGTGTATGACAAGAGTCTATTAATGTGTACTGTAATCAACAGCCGTCTGAGCATATACAATGGCCCCCATGCAGAAAAAGATTCCATTGAGCTAATACATAGCAGTGATTCCGTTAGTAATAGTGAAAGTCATCTTACACAATAACCTCCCTCTCTCTCCCTCACACCAGCCACAAAAGTTTACAAAGTTATGTGCGGGTTAATTTCTTTTTTATTTTGTATTTTCTTTATTATTTTGTATTACATTACAGTATTGTAATCATTTTTATATGAATATTTTTGGGTTGTGGGATGAATCACCTGAGATTCCATTATTCTAATTGGGAAAATCTAATGGGGAATTCCTTACAAAGGCTATGGATTACAAGCATGTTTCCAGAATGAATTATGCTCACAAACCAAGGTTTTACTTTATATTGAAATTCAGGCCTATCTTCAGAAGCAAGAAAGGTCCCAAATTCACAATCTTACCTTACATCTAACGGAAATAGAAAAGGAACAGCAAATGAATCTTAAAGCAAGCAGAGGAAGGGAAATAATAAATATTAGAGCAGAAATAAATGACATTGAAATAAAAAATCAAGATAATGATAAAGGAAACTAACAGCTGGCTCTGTGGAAAAATTAATAAAATTGATAAATTCCTAGCCGGACATATCAAGAAAAAAAGACAAATGACCCAAATAGATAAAATCATGAACAAAAGCAGAGACATCACAACCAACAGCACAGAAATACAATTATAAGCAAGTACTATGAAAAATTATATGCCACCAAACTGGGCAATCTGGAAGAAATGGACAAATTACAAGAAATTCACAAAATAACAAAACTGAAACAGGAAGACATAGAAAATTTGTACAAATCCATAACCAGCAAAGAAATTGAAACAGTAATAAAAAAATCTCCCAGCAAAAAAAAAATGTCTTGGGAATAGATGGCTTCCCAGGGGAGTTCCACCAGACTTCTAAAGAAGAGTTGAATCCTATTCTTCTTAAACTGTTCCAAAATAAATAGAAATAGAAGGAAAACTTCCAAACTCATTCAATAAGGCCAGCATTATCTTGATTCAAAATCCAGACAAAGACCCCACTAAGAATCATAATTATAGGCCAAAATCCCTGAAGAACAAAGAAGTGAAAATTTCAATAAAATACTAGCAAATCAAGTTCAACAGTACATTAAAGGAATTATTCACCATGATCAAATGAAATTTATTCCTGGCTTGTAGGATTGACTCAATATTCACAAATCAGTCAATGTGATAAACCACATTAATAAAATACAGGATAAGAACCATACTATCTTCTCAATTAATGCAGAAAAAGCATTTGACAAAACACTGCATCCTTTCTTGATAAAAATCCCACAACAAAAGATATATGGAACATACCTCAACATGATAAACATGGTATATGAAAGACCCCCATTTAATACACTCTCAAGGGGGGAAAACTAAAGAGCCTTTCTCCTTTGGTAAGGAACAATGCACGGATGCCTACCGTCACCATTACTATTTAACTTAATATTGGAAGTCCCCCCAGGATTATTTTGCAGCTGCAAAATAATTAACATTGCATAACATAGGATGATAGTTATTAATATTTCAGTGTATTAATTTTCCTGGAAGTCTCACATTCCAGGAAACTCCCTTGAAGGTAGCTGCTTTTTCTCATCTTTTTTTCATCATTCTCTCTCTCTGCCTTCCTTCCTCTTTTCTTCCCTCTCATCCTCTTTCACACTTCCTCCACTATCTCCAATAATCATGAAACCAACTTTGACACATCTCAACCACTTTAAGTCTCTGGAATTCGCCTTTCCACTCATCATTTTCTTGAACCTAACTTTGACTTTAGGTAATTACCAGAGTAAGTAAAGTTTTATTTTTTTAGAAGACAAAGGAGGAAAACTATTCTAAAGACTTATAGTGCATATATTTTCTTTTATTCATATCTTGATGAGGTACTATTTAATATTTTATCAGTCAACATTCCATGGCTTGTAATTAACAGAATTTATATACCAACATTGTGATACCTGTGGAGAACATGAGGTCTAAGATAGCTACTGTAAACAAAAATAATTTTCATAACATTCTCAAAACTGTTTGGCTATGAAGAAACAAATGGAAAATAAAGTTAAACTTGAATATTTCTCTGGTGATTCTTTAGCATGAGGAAATGGTCTAGGAATCTGTGCAGAAGGGGTGTGAAACAAACATTTAAAAATAAATAAATATACAAAAGGAAATGGCTCTGACTCTCATCCTATTCTGTTAGTTGTTGCTAAGATAGGTATATGAATTTCTGAAGTTTCACCACAGGGAAGGACAAACTAAACAAATTAAAGATAATATAGCAATGATAAAAGTGTATTTTCCCATTAATAGTTAGATAAATGCTCACATTTTAACGTCAATGATTCCAATTTCGCATATGCAAAGTGGAACATCAACTTTGAATTTAAATCTATGTTAGCCAGTTTTCTTAAATGGAATTTATTCATCTAAAGAGTGTAATTAACAATAATGAAAGGCAATTAACTCCAAAGGACACAATTTTTTCTCCAAAGGTAAAGTGGAGAAGACAAAATCAAGTGATTCTTTTAAGGTTTGTTTTATCTATTTCTACATATAAAAATTAATTATTCAATTGCGCTCACTTTTCTGACAACCTAATGTCTAGGTACTTTTAAAGAAGAAACCAAAAATACTTACGAATGAGTTAAATACTGACATGAAAAGCAGATTAAAGTAACTTTATTTTCAGAATATATGTGCATTCATTCCTTGGGAAAGAAGGTATTTTGTTAATGTAGGAAATATCTAAGTTACATACATTCAAAATTTCATTTTACATATTTAACTCTTTTTTTTAATTTTAAATGTTTATTTATTCTTGAAAAGAGAGAGAGAGCAGGAGCAGGGGAGGAGCAGAGAGAGAGGGAGACACAGAATCCAAAGCAGGCTCTAGGCTCTGAGCTGTCAGCGTCAGCACAGAGCCTGACGTGGGACTCAAACTCACAAACCATGAGATCATGACCTGAGCTGAAGTCAGATGCTTAACCAAATGAGCCACCCAAGCACCCCTGAATATTTGACTTTTGAATATAATTTAATAAATATTTATATGGTCAGTTTGCTAAATGTGAAATCCAGAATATCAGAGGGTATTAGAAATAAAGTAGCATTGATAGAAAGCATGAGTCACAATCAAAATCACTTATAACAATATACTGTAATGTGTACAATAAAATATAATATGAATTTCCTAATAGTTTTAGATATTTAGAATAGTTTTAGTTTTATACTTTCCACATATCACATTTAATTGTTACCTCCATATCTTTGAATATGCTATTTTCCTCCTCATATTTACACTTCTTGAAGACACTCATGTTCAATCTTGTTCTGTATTACTTATTTTTATTGTGTACTCATAGCTCTTAAAAGAATTAAAGGCCAGGGGTGCCTAGGTGGCTCAGTTGGTTAAAGGCCTTCAGTTCTGACTTCAGTTCTTGTCATGATCTCATGGCTAGTGAGTTCAAACCCTGCTTTGGGCTGTGTACTGACAGCTCAGAGCCTGGAACCTGCTTTGAATGCTGTGTCTTCCTCTTTCTCTGCCCCTCCCCTGTTCATGCTCTGTCACTCTCTCTCAAAAATAATCTTTAAAAAATGTTTAAGGAAAATAATTAAAAGCCAATGAAAAAACGGTTATATTTGAAGAACAATTTTAATGACAAAGAATCCTTTAAAGGATTTTTGCATATATTTTAAAATCATTTAAATGTATCACTTTAAATGTTAGATCATCTTAATAAGAAAATAGGTGTTAATGAGATGAGTTGTAACCACCACACAAAATATAAAGATTTGTTTTCCTACAAAGTTTTCTAGCATAGGTTTGCCCATTAAAGTTCACATAATTTCTAAAATAATTGTCAAGTAGTGTTTAAAAATTATAAATGAATAAAGAAGGAGAAATAGTATTAACTAGCATTGATAAAAATATTTGTATTTAGAGAAAGTCCAAGATCAGAGTAAGCCCCAGGAGTTAGAAAAACTTGACCAAGTTTCTCCTGATAGTATATGTCTCTGTAGAAACTTTTACACATTTTGAAAGCAACATGAGTCACCATGCTAGGAAACTGTTTAATAAATTAAAATGGAGCATTAATTGATACTCCTTAGACCCTAATCCTTATGGAGTCATCTACTGAATAGTGTAATTAGTCAATGCTTAAAATCGATATGCTATTGATGTTGTTCCGAGTCTGGTCCTTCCCATATGTATTAACTTTGGGAACTTTGATTGTTTTTCCATATGTGTTAAGATGCTTTTTAACTTTGATAAAGTTGAAATTGATGTAGGCTGGCTGGGTCTGAGGACACAGAGGGAGTCTCACAGGAGCAGCCAAGAGGGTCTGTGGCCTGGCACAGGGTAGAAATCAAATGCAAGCCAGTGGGAAGTGAGATTGGATTGGATTGAAGATATAAAGAGAGTGAAGATACAGACAGAGCATCTTCAAGACTCAAAAAGAAAAAGAGAGGCCCCTGGGTGGCTCAGTCAGTTAAGTATCTGACTTCATCTCAAGTCATGATCTCACAGAGTTCAAGGCCTGCATCAACCTCTGTACAGACAGCTCAGAGTCTAAAGCCTGCTTAGGATTCTGTGTCTCTCTCTTTCTCTGTTACTCCGCCTCTTTCACTTTGTCTGTCTCTCTCTCTTTCAAAAATAAAGATTTTAAAACTTAAAAAAAGGAAAAAAAAGGAAAGAGTAGTCCGCTCTTTGCTTGGGGTCCCAGGATTTTATCGACAACTGTGACCCAGTGCAAGTGTCCTCTCAGTCATCAAGGAATTGGTCAGAACAAGGACAGAGTCCAGATTTCCATGATAAGTCATTTATTACCTGGAGCCAGGGGATCTTGACATCAAGATGTCTGGTGCCAGTTGTCTGGAATATGCACGTGATGGCCTCACCTGGTCATTCTCACCCAGTGATTCTCTGGATGCTGTCTATTGTGCTGAAAAACTCCAAAGAAATCATTAAATTCTTGTCTCTTAAAAGGAGGACATACATTAGAACATATGTAAGGCAAGAGTGCAGGTTCTAACAAGAATAGAAACAAGAAAAGAAGCAAAGAAAAAAAAAAGCAGCTTATTTTCATTGGGTCCCTTCAGTCTTTCTATTTCAGAATGAAGTGGGCCATAAATAGGATGAATTACTTAAAATCCTAAGTAAACCAATAAAAGGATACTCACTTATAAGAATAGCAGTTAATGATTATTTAGTTACTTTAAAATAAAGCCTATATACCGAAAACCCTTCATTTAAGTTTTAAAGAAATAAACATTTCAGGTACATAAATTATCAATTTTGAATTATTATATTGTAGCTACTTAGGCAATTAAGCAATGTTTTAAGAGTAATTACTTTTTACATTTTTTAATGTATATTTATTTTTGAGAGAGAGACAGACAGAGCACGAGCAGGGGAGGGGCAGAGAGAGAGAGGGAGACACAGAATTGGAAGCCGGCTCAAGGCTCCAAGCTGTCAGCACAGACCCCGATGTGGGGCTTGAACCCACAAACCGTGAGATCATGATCTGAGCCAAAGTCAGACGCTCAAACAACTGAGCCACCCAGGCGCCCGTAGTAATTACTTTTTAAAGGTAGTATTTATGTTTATTTTATTTCTGAGACTCAGAGGGTCTAAACATTTGACAGAAAAATCAAGGTGAGGTTATTTTCATAGAAAGCTGAAGAAAAGGGAAAAATCACAAAAATTTTAAAAAATACTCTCTTCAAATTCACATAGAATTCCTTTAACAGTGAGGAAAAAATCATCGAAAAACCTGGAAAATTTGAATGAATTATTTGAAAATGCAAAATAAACATTTTCAAATAATTTTTGAGTGAATATTGTAGGAAGTTGCTTTCATGTCATATAATTCAGGTTATTTTTTCTGAATAGTTTACAATAGAGTATTTAACGTAAGAAAATTTACCTACTGTTGCAGAGGATTATATCAAACGTCTTGCGCTATATTCAAAGATTGTTTTTTCATTCTGTTCAATGCTATAGCCATAATCATTTTTCCTCTGAGTGGCATAAATGGGTGAAATTGTTTATATTGCTATCAATAGCTCATATAGAATGTGTAAATTATAATTGGCATTTGTTGCTCATTTAGCTTCTAAAAGCACCTTTCAATGATCACCTCTCTAACACAACTGTGAGGTAACTATATGGCAAATTATGATTAATCTTATCCTTAGTGGGATATTGGCAGTTCAGAAGGGTAAATTACTCGCCTAAGGTCACCTAGCGGATCAGTGAGAGAGGCATTGCTTTGAAATTCCTACACTAAATTGTATAGGAAAATGCAAATGAGTCTTTTTAAAAATAGTTTATTGTCAAATTGGCTTCCATACAACACCCAGTGCTCTTCCCCACAAGTGCCCTCCTCCATCACTACCACCTCTTGTCCCCCCTCCCCCTTTCCCTTCAACCTTCAGTTCATTTTCAACATTCAATAATCTCTCAAGTTTTACGTCCCTCTCTCTCCCCAACTCTCTTTCCCTCTTCCCCTCCCCCTGGTCCTCCATTAGGTTTCTCCAGTTTTCCTGTTAGATCTATGAGTGCAAACATATGGTTTCTGTCCTTCTCTGCCTGACTTCTTTCGCTTAGCATGTCACCCCCTTCCACCTCCCCCTGCAGCCCTCGGTTTGTTTTCAGTATTCAATAGTCTCTCATGATTTGCGTCCCTCTCTCTCCCCCACTCTCTTTCCCTCTTACCCTCACCCTGGTCCTCCATTAGGTTTCTCCTGTTAGACTTATGAGTGCAAACATATGGTATCTGTCCTTTTTCTGCCTGACTTATTTCACTTAGCATGACATTCTCAGAGTCCATCCACTTTGCTACAAAAGGCCAGATTTCATTCTTTCTCATTGCCATGTAGTACTCCATTGTATATATATACTACATCTTCTTGATCCACTCATCAGGTGATGGACATTTAGGTTCTTTCCATGATTTTGCTATTGTAGAAACTGCCGCTATGAACATTGGGGTATATGTGCTCTTATGCACCAGCACTTCTACATCCCTTGGGTAAATCCCCAGCAGTGCTATTGATGGGACATAAGAGAGTTCTAGTGATAGTTCGTTGAAGAACTTCCATACTGCTTTCCAGAGAAGCTGCACCAGTTTACATTCCCACCAACAGAGTAAGAGGGTGCCCATCTCTCCACACCCTCGCCAGCATCTATATTCTCTTGATTTGTTTATTTTAGCGACTCTGACCGGTGTGAGGTAGTATCTCAGTGTGGATGTGATTTCTATTTCCCTGATGATGAGTGACACTCAGCATCATTTCATGTGCCTGTCGGACATCTGGTTGTCCTCTTTGGAGAAGTGTCTGTTCATGTCTTCTGCCCATTTCTTCACTGGATCATTCATTTTACGGGTATGGAGTTTAGTGAGCTCTTTGTATATTTTGAAGACTAGCCCTTTATCTGATATGTCATTTGCCACTATTTTTTCCAATACTGTCCGTTGCCTGTTAGTTTTTTTCATTGTTTCCTTTGCATTGCAGAAGCATTTTATCTTGATGAGGTCCCAATAGTTCATTTTTGTTCTTGATTCCCTTGCTTCTAGGGATGTGTCAAGGAGGAAATTGCTGCTATTGAGGTCTAGGAGGCTATTTCCTGCTTTCTCCTCTAGGGTTTTTATGGTTTCCTGTCTCACATTCAGATCCTTTATCCATTTTGAGTTTATTTTTGTGAATGGTGTCAGAAAGTGGTCTAATTTCATTTTTTCTACACGTTGTTGTCCAGCTCTCCCAACACCATCTGTTGAAGAGGCTGTCTTTTTTCCATTGGATACTCTTCCCTACTTTGTCAAAGATTAATTGGTCATATAGATGTGGGTCCAATTCTGGGTTCTCTATTCTATTCCATTGGTCCATGTGTCGGTTTTTGTGCCAATACCATACTATATTGATGATGACAGCTTTGTAGTAGAGGCTAAAGTGTAGGATTGTGATGCCTCCCATTTTGGTTTTCTTCTTCAATACTACTTTGGCTACTCGGGGTCTTTGGTGGTTCCATACGAATTTTAAAATAATTTATTCTAGCTTTGAGAAGAACGCTGTTGCAACATTTATGGGGATTGCATTGAATGTATAAATTGTTTTAGGTAATAATGACCGGACCCACCTACACCAAGCCATGCCCATCCGCTCTGGAGAGCTGCTGTGCTTTTGCTTATTACCATTAATTGGTTTTTTTCTTAATATTTTTAATTTTTAATTGTCCCCTGTCTTCTCTTTACTATCTTCCTATTTCCTTCTTTTCTCCCTTTCCCCCTGGAATTTGGGAAAGGCCAACAATTAGGCTCTGCTGTGCTTAGATCAACCCTTACCATCCAGATAGTTATTATTCCTTTATTCCATCCTTATCTCCCCCAACACTCACTGCAGGTTTTAAGCCCTTAGAAGGTCCTTTATCTCTGACTGTTGATGTCCCCTTCACTCCCTGCTTGCTTTTTTTTTTCTTTCTCCTTTTGTTTTTTTCTTTTCCTTTTTTTCCCTCCTCTCTTTTCTTTCCTGTTCCTTTTTTTTCTTTCCCCCTTAGGTTTGCTTCTTTATCACTACATTTGTGTGATTGTGTTCTCTGTGTGTTTGTTTGTCTGTTTTCCTTTTTAGGGCTACCTAAAGATTCAAACCAAAGCACATATAGTGGAAAATCACAAATATCACTGAGTGGGGAAAAAAATTAATCAGAGGCATAACAAGAGAAACTGAGTGACACCATTAAAAGAACATCTCCTGAAACGACAGACCCTAGACACTCAAAGAGCCTCCTTCTATAGAGGAATACTAATAAATGCCCAGTGCAGAATGAGCTTTTAAAATTGACAAGAGACAGAAAGCTAGCCAAAATGATGAAACGAAAGAACTCTTCTCCAAAGAAACTCCAGGAAGAAATCTCAGCTACAGAACTGCTCAAAACAGACATGAGCAACATAACTCAAAAAGAATTATAACGATTGTCATAATATTAATTGCTAGGCTTGAAAAAAAACATGGAAGCTATCAGAGAAGGTATTGATACAAAGACTAGGAACCTTTAAAATAGCTCTGACAAGTTAGAAAAGGCTGTAAATGAGATAAATAATAAGATGGAGGCTACCAATGCACTGATTGAAGAAGCAGAGAGGAGAGTAAGTGAATTAGAAGACACAGTTATAGCAAAAGAGGAGGCCAAGAAAGAGAGAGAAAATGATTCAGGAGCATGAAAGGAGAATCAGAGACCTGAGTGATACAATCAAATGGAACAATGTCCGTATCATAGGAGTTTCTGAAGAGGAAGACAAAGACAGAGTGCTTGAAGGTGTGCTAGACCACATTACACACGAAAAATTCCCCAATCTGGGGAAACAGAAAGACATTGAAATTCAGGAGACATACCGAACTCCCCTAAGATGTAATGTAAACCGACCTTCAGCATGACATATCATAGGGAAACTGGCAAAAGACAAAGATAAAGAGAGACTTCTCAAACCAGCTAGGGAGAAAAGGGCCTTGAAATAAAAAGGGAAAACTACCAGAGTGGTTACAGACTTATCTACTGAAACTTGGCAGGCCAGAAAGGAATGGTAGGAAATCTTCAATGTGACGAGCAGGAAGAATATGCAACCACGAATTCTTTATCCAACGAGTCTGTCATTCAAAATAGAAGGAGAGATAAAGGTATTCCCAAATAAACAAAAGTTGAGAGAATTCATCACCACCCAACCAGCCCTACAAGAAATCTTAAGAGGGACTCTATGAGGGAAATGTAGCAAGGAATAAAGGTACCAAGGACATCACTACAAACATGACTCTACAGGGAACACAATGAATCTAAACCCATAATTTTCAATAATAACACTGAATGTCAATGGACTGAATGCTCCAGTCAAACGACACAGGGTAGCAGAATGGATCAAAAACCAAAACCCATCTATTTGCTGCCTACAAGAGACTCACCTTAGACCTGAAGACACCTTAAGATTGAAAGTAAGGAGATGGAGAAATATCTGCCATGCGACTGGAAGCCAAAAGAAAGTTGGAGTAGCCATACTAATATCGGACAAACTGGACTTTAAAATAAAGGCAGTAACAAAAGATGAAGAAGGACGCTATATAATAATTACAGGGACTCTACATGAAGAAGAGCTTAACAATAATAAACATTTATGCACTGAATTTGGGAGCTCCTAGATACATAAAACAATTAATCACAAACAAAAGCAATCTTATTGATAAGAATGTGGTAATTGCAGGGGACTTTAATACCCCACATACAACAATGGATAGGTCAGCCAGAGAAAAAAATCACTAAAGAAACAATCAACCTGAATGGCACACTGGAGCAGATGGAATTGATAGCTATATTTAGAACTCTGCATCCTGACGCTAGGGAATTCACTTTCTTCTCGAGTGCACATGGCACATTCTCCAAGATTGATCACATACTGGGTCATAAAACAGCCCTCCATAAATACAAAAGAATTGAGATCATACCATGCACACTTTCAGATCATAATGCCATGAAACTCAAAATCAACCATAGGAAGAAGTCTAGAAAACCTCCAAAAATGTGGAGGTTAAAAACTACCTTACTAAAGGATGACTGGGCCAATCAGGCAACTAGAGAGGAAATTAAAAAATATATGGAGACGAATGAAAATGAGAATACAGCAATTCAAACTCTCTGGGACGCAGCAAAGGCAGTCCTAAGAGGAAAGTTCATCGCAATACAGTCCTACCTCAACAAGTCAGAAAAATCACAAACTCAAAACCTAACAGAGCACCTAAGGAAACTAGAAAGGGAGCAGCAAGAACATCCCAAACCCAGCAAAAGAAAAGAAATAATAAAGATCAGAGCAGAATTAAACAAGATAGAATCCACAAAAACAATTGAACAGATCAATGAAACCAAGAGTTGGTTTTTTGAAAAAATAAACAAAATTGATAAGCCTCTAGCTGGGTTCCTCAGAAAGAAAAGAGGAAACATGCAAATACACAAAATCATGTAGGAAAATGGATCTATTACAACAGATCCCTCAGAAATAATAGCAATCATCAGAGATTACTATAAAAATTATATGCCAACAAACTGGACAATCAAGACGAAATGGACAAATTTCTAAACACACATGCACTACCAAGATTCAAACGGGAAGAGATAGAAAATCTGAACAGACCCATAACCAGTGAAGAAATTGAATCAGTTATCAAAAATCTCCCAACGAATAAAAGCCCAGGGCTAGATGGATTCCCAGGGGATTTCTACCAGATGTTTAAAGCAGAGTTAAAGCCGATCCTTCTCAAGCTATTCCAAAAAATAGAAATGGAAGGAAGACTACACGACTCATTCTACGAAGCACATATCACTCTGATTCCTAAGCCAGGCAGAGACCTGACAAAAAAAGAGAACTACAGGCCAATATCCTTAATGAATACAGATGCAACAATACTCAACAAGATACTAGCAAATCGAATTCAACAGCATATAAAAAATCATTATCCATTATGATCAAGTGGGATTTATACCTGGGTTACAAGGCTGGTTCAACATTTGCAAATCCATTAATGTGATACACCACATCAACAAAACAAAAGAAAAAAAATCATATGATCCTGTCGATAGATGCTGAAAAAGCATTTGACAAAATACATCTCTTCTTAATAAAAACTCTCGAGAAAGTTGGGATAGAAGGAACTTACTTAAACATCATAAAAGCCATTTACCAAAAGCCCACAGCCAATGTTATCCTCAATGGGGAAAAACTGAGAGTGTTCCCCCTGAAATCAGGGACACAACAGGGATGTCCACTCTCACCATTGTTGTTTAACAGAGTGTTGGAAGTCCTAGCATCAGCAATCAGACAATAAAAGCAAATAAAAGGCATCTGAATCTGCAAAGAAGAAGTCAAACTTTCCCCTTTCGCAGACGACATGATACTCTACATGGAAAACCTGATCGACTCCACCAGAAGCTTTCCAGAACTGATCAATTAATTCAGTAATGTTGCAGGGTACAAAGTCAATGTACAGAAATCAGTTTCATTCTTATACACCAAAAATGAAGCAACAGAAAGAGAAAGCAAGAAACAGATCCCATTCACAATTGCATGAAAAACGATAAAATACCTAGGAATAAACCTAACCAAAGATGTAAAAGACCTGTATGCTGAAAACTATAGAAGACTTATGAAGGAAATTGAAGAAGACACAAAGAAATGGAAAAACATTCCGTGCGCATGGATTGGAAGAATAAACATTGTTAAAATGTCATTATTACCCAAAACAATTTACACATTCAATGCAATCCCCATCAAATTTGCACCAGCATTCTTCTCTAAGCTTCCATATATTTTTAAATTTCTTCTCTAATTGCCTGGCTCACCCAATCTTTCTTCAGTAGGGTGGTTTTTAACCTCCAAATTTTTGAAGATATTCCAGACTTTTTCCTTTCGCTGAAGCCACAAGTTTCATAGCATTGTGATCTGAAAGTGTTCATGGTATGATCTCAATTTGATTGTACTTATGGAGTGCTCCTTTAGGACCCAATATATGATCTATGCTGGAGAATGTGCCATGTGCCCTGGAGAAGAAAGTAAATTCCCTAGCTTCAGGATACAAAGTTCCAAATATATCTATTATTTCCATTTGTTCCAATGTGCCATTCATGTCCATTGTTTCTTTAGTGATTTTGTGTCTGGTTGACATATCCACTGTTGTAAGGGGAGTATTAAAGTCCCCTTCAATTATCACATTCTTATCAATAAGATTGTTTCTGTTTGTTATTAGTTGTTTTATCTATTTGGGTTCTCCTGAATTCAGTGCACAGAGGTTTATAATTGTTAGGTCTTCCTAACGGAAAGACTCTGTGATTAATATATAATGTCCTTCTTCATCTTTTGTTACTGCTTTTACTTTAAAGTCCAGTTTTCCAATAGAAATATGGCAACTCTGGCTATCTTTTGACATACAGTCTCATGATAGATATTTCTCCATCCCCTTACCTTCAATCCGAAGGTGTCTTCAGGTCAAAGGTGAGTCTCTTGTAGACAGCAAATCGATGGATTTTTTTTTTAATCAATTCTGCTACCTTCTGTCGTTTGATTGGAGCATTTAGTGCATTTACATTCAGTGTTACTATTAAAAAATGTAGGTTTAGATTCAATGCGTTCTCTCTTGAGGTCATGTTTGTATTGATACCTCTGGAGTCTTATATTCCTTGCTACATTTCCCTCATAGAGTCTGTCTTAGGATTTCTTGTAGGGCTGGTTTGGTGGTGATGAATTCTCTCACTTTTTGTTTATTTGGGAAAACCTTTATCTCTCCTTCTATTTTGAATGACAGGCTCGCTGGATAAAGGATTCTTGGCTTCGTATTTTGCCTATTCATCACATTGAAGACTTCCTGCCATTCTTTCTGGCCTGCCATGTTTCTTTAGATACATCTATAACCACTCTCATGGGTTTCCCTTTGTATGTTAGGGCCCTTTTCTCCCTTCCTGCGTTCAGAATTCTTTTTTTTATCTTTATATTTTGCCCGTTTCACTATGATATGTCATGCTGATAGTCAGTTCAAGTTACATCTTAAGGGAGTTTAATGTGCCTCTTGAATTTCAATGTCTTTTTCTTTCCCCAGATTGGAGAAGTTTTTGGCTATAATTTGATCACTCACCCCTTCAGGACCTTTTTCTCTTTCTTTCTCTTCAGGAACTCCTAAGATATGGATATTGTTCCATTTAATTGTGTCACTCAGGTCTCAAATTTTTTTTTCGTGCTCCTGTATCAATTTCTCTTTTTTCTCGGCTTCCTCTTTTTATATAACTGTGTCTTTTAGTTCACCTATTCTCCTGTTTTTCAATCCATGCAGTGGCAGCCTCTATTTTATTATGTACTTTATTTATAGCCTTTTTAACTCATCACTGCTATTTTGGAGGTCCCTAATCTTTATATCAATAGGTGCTCTGATGACTTTCATGCCTTTTTCAAGCCCAGTGATTAATTTTATGACAATTGTTCTAAATTCTTGTTCATTTATGTTGCTTGTGTCTGTTTTGAGCAGTTCTTTAGCTGTGATTTTTCCTGGATTTTCTTTAGAGGAGAGTTCTTTCGTTTCATCATTTTGGCTAGCTTTCTGTCTCTTGTCAGTTTTAAAAGCTCATTCTGCACTGGGCATTTATTAGTATTCCTCTATAGAAGGAGACTCTTTGAGTGTCTAGGGTCTGTCGTTTCAGGAGGTGTTCTTTTAATGGTGTCTCTCGGTTTATCTTGTTTTGTCTCTAATTTATTTCCCTACTGAGTGATATTTTGGACTCTCCACCATATATGCTTTGGCTTGTTTCTTGAGGTATCCCTCAAAAGGAAAACAGGCAAACACACAGGGAACAAAAGCACTCAAATACACTGACAAATCAAATAAGCAAGCAAACCCAAAGGGAAAAGAAAAAAAAAATAACAGAAAAGATAAGAAAGGACAGAAAAAGAAATAAAGAAGGCAGGGGGACAGAAACAGCTAAAGATAAAGGACTGTCTGAGAGCTTAAGGCCAGTGGAGGCTCAAGATAAGAATGAGATAAGGAAAATATATCTGGATGGTACAATTTGATCTAATCACAGCAGTACATAAATGTTGTTCCTTCCCAGGCTCCAGGTAGGAAAGGAAGAAAATAAGGGGATAAGAAATAGAAAAGAGAAAACAAGGGAAAATTTTAAAATAAAAATAATAAGTAAAGAAAAAAATTAAAACATATTTTTTAAAGCAGCTCCCCAGCGTGGATTGGTGTGGTTTGATGTAGGTTGTTCGGGTCTTAGGGGCTGCTTTCTGAGGTCTCACCTTTGTGGTTGTGGGGAGAAGAATGACAGTGGCGCTCTAAGTCCCCCTCAGACCATGTGTAGCCAGCCACTCTCTTGTTTCCAACCTCCCCATGCCACAGTTGGCCCAATTGCTTTGGTTTTCTAGGTTCTGCCAGGTTTCTAAATCCTAGTCCATGCACTTTAATGCTGCAGCCACAGTTAAAATAATCTCCTGCTGGTGGGCGGCTTTCTGGCTGGGATTAAGTAAGGGGACTGGGGAGCCAGCTTTTCCCTGACTCTGCCTGGAGTCAGCAAGCTGCAGATCCCAAGGGAGAACAAGCCTGTTGAGGGGGATGGATTTCTCTCCCTGCACCCAGTGGCTACACATGGGATGTTTGTGTCTTTCTGTCCTGGGCTGAGGTCTCCCCTCTCCAGAGATCACTCTATGAGCATTCTCAGTCTCTCCTTCTCTTCCTTTCGGCTCTCTGCCACTCTACACAGTTGTCCTGTGCACGCCCAGCATGACCGCTCTGTGCATGACCCTCCATGGCCCAGTGCCGCCTCTGGACATACAGTACTCTGTGGGCGTGGTGCCAACTTTCTGGGTGCTCTCTCTCCTGGCTCCACTTTGGGCCAGTGCTCCCTCCCCTCAGAGTCTCCTGTCCCAGTCTGCACTCACTTAGGCATCCATGAGGCTGTTATCAACAAAGAGTCTGTGCTCGCACCTCTGTTCTTGGAGATCAGAAATTGTGGTTTTTAATTCTTCTCAGTCTGATAGTTGCAGGCAAGTGGAGATTACAGAGCTCCCTACTTCTCCGCCATCTTGCCACTCCCCCCTATTTTTTAATATTTCCTCTGCTCCTCCCTATCTTTCTATTTGGCTTCCAAACCCCCTTCCCATTTTCCAATATATGCCCTTCTTTTTCTCTTCCCCTTTAATATAGCCATTCTGGAGCTTCTAGTCTAGAGTCTTCAATATGTAAATAAGTAGGCATCCTTGGTACTAGGTTCTCTGTATATATACACTTCTAATAAGTGTCACAATAATGTAAACAACAACAACAAGAAAAGTAACAATACAAAAACTTCTTTATTTCTTACCAGTCAAGTAATACACATTGTCTTTGCTGACACATTTTCTCAATAAATAATAAGTACTACCATTGTTATCATAATTACACCCTAGATAAATTAGACATTTACTCACATACATAGAAAGAAAAAGGTTTTAAAGGACTGCACTGGGTGGTACAATAGCATACAGTGTTTTCCACAATAAAAGTCAATTACCAGATGATGGAAAAAAAACTAGTTCTTAATCCATCCCAGCCCACATGTCTTTCCAAGTGTTGTACAATACTCCCAAACCTATTTGCTTAAGTATTATGCCCAATGCCTCAAAAGATGACATATTTTCTAACTTAAATTATTGGTAGTTTAACATTCAATGGTTCCTTTTTTGGAGTTTGTTGTCCATTAATCATTCTAAGCCTTACACATGCATGAAAATAAATTTCAACTGTGTATTCCATTGCCCTGGTGAAAATGAAAAAAGAAAAGAAGCGCTAGTTTAGCCTACTTTACTTAAAATATTGTCTTCTAGAAAAGATAAAGACTAAATTAAAAATGAACGTTTTGAGAAACTTCACAAAATTCACAGGATATATCCAATGGAAAAAGTTTGTAGTGTCAATATTGTACTGAATAAATTAGTCATATGAGACGAAAGTAGAGGAGTACATTATTTGAAGCTCAGATATACATTAATTGATATTGTATACTTACAGTGATAAGAATGCCTGAGTTTGTGTCATTTCTGAAATTAGTTGGAGGGTCAGTAAGATAGAGATGGTTATGTTACTTCAAAAACTCACCTATCTCAGTGCGCTAACAAAATAAAGGCTTATGTCTCACTTGTATAATTTTAAGATCTAAGTGCTATAGATATAGCAGGCACCTGACTTGTACCCACAGATCCGTTCTTTCAGTATGCTGAGAGCCTTTGACAGTCTGTAATTTCACTATGTAAAGCATACAACCTCCTTGTTTGAAGAGATAAAAAAATATATATATAACAGGGAGTAGAGCTCTAGATCTTAAGTTATTCCACAGAAAAGTGATGCACATTACCCCTGTTTATATTTATTGAACTAAGCAAGATGCATGGCTAACTTTCTTTTTTTTTTCTTTTTTTTT
>PISW01014180.1:0-22340 GCA_004023785.1 Mungos mungo
TAAATAAAAGGGCCTAATTGGTCAAAGGACTTCTCTACCATTTGAATACTGGGAAATTTGTTAAAAACCTTAGGAAATTATAAACATATTCTAATTAGAATTACAGGTTATGACAAATCTCAAAACTCCATTTACTAAACCAAAGTGGCAGTCAAACATCCCAAAGGCTGCATAGCAAAACCTAACTCTTTCAACCTCAGGGAAGGTTTGATTGCTTTTTTTTTTTTTAATGTTTTATTTATTTTTGATACAGAGAGAGACACAGCATGAGAGGGGGAGGGGCAGCGAGAGCAGGAGACACAGAACCAAAATAGCAGGCTCCAGGCTCTGAGCTAGCTGTCAGCACACAGCCTGACTCAGCAGCTTCCCAGGAACACAGACAACACCCCAGAAAGAGAGGCAACAGATTACACAAGACCTCACGTTCCAGAACTCCAAGGGTCCCTTGGTGTTCTGCCAGTCTGGTCTCGGAAAACCTGCGTTCTCCGTCTGTGTATTCCCAGCACTTGACACCGAATTCATTGCTTACGGGTGTTAAATTAATGCTTTTTGGAAAGCACTCTTTTTCGTTCTGTGGACCTTGAATATTTGATGTTTACCTACCTTGTCTTTCTTAGTATCTAAGTCCTTAATTGACCCAACGTAATTCATTTTGCCCCTGCATTTGAAACCAAAACGTTGGTTGGGGAGCCTGGGTGGCTAAGTCAGCTGAGCATCCAGCTTTGGCTCAGGTCAGGATCTCACCATCTGTGAGTTGGAGCCCCTCGTGGGGCTCCTTGCTGACAGCTCGCAGCCTGGAGCCTGCTTCAGATTCTGTATCTCCCTCTCTCTCAGCCCCTCCCCTGCTTGCTCTCCATCTCTCTCAAAAGTAAACAAACATTGAAATGAAATTTTTTCCATCCCCTCCCCCGTTTTTTTAACTATTCACATGAATTATTTAGTTGGTCTTTTGAACATCCAGGTAAATCTTCCTCCTCATTAGAAACACACAGTTGTCACAATCGCATGTATTAAGTCATAAGTCCCATCCCACTTTTTTTCTTCCTTCTCCTTGGCCATAGAGGAAGCCATGAGAAAAAAGCCAGTTTAATTTTTCATTTTAGATGTATAATGCTGAGCCCCAGCCAGTGCAGAGACGCCTGCCTGATGATCAGAACAATCTCAGGGCTCTCTCATCCCTCTCTCCCAGACACCGTCCATTTTTCAGGGACCCCTGGACCAGCTGGAGCATGACTCCATCAAACTAGGAAGCTGGGTTCTTCTGTATCTGAAAGTCCTGCCAGCCAGTGAGCACGTTTCTGGTGAGAAGTTCTGTTGGGGCCTTTAAGACCATTTTCTCCTGATGCAGCTGTGATTTCTCCACAAATTCCATCTGAGAACGAAATCTGCAGGACAAGTGGACAGAAGAAGAAATGGTCAGCTCTCAGGTGAGCCTGGTGTACCAGCTCGGAGGCCGTGTCCTCTTCCCCCCTCCACTGGGGGGGATTTCGAAATCGCAAATGTGGATTTCTGTATTTGTGATGTTTCTGCCTCATGTTTTCACCTAAGTTTTCAAACCTTCTCAGATATTCAAGGTTAGGTCTTTAGAAATGAAGTCCTGAATGTATTGCAAACATTCCCTTTCGGACATATCCCAAGGGGAAGGCAGTGAGTCCAAGATTCATGTTGCCGGTAGGTTCTGGTCCTGGGATTTCACTCAAGGAGAACTGTTCTTCCGTATTTCTCCTTAGACCAGGATTAAGGAAATGAAAGATACAAGGCTTCCAGGATCTTAGGAAGCCTCGTAAGCATATGAGACTCCTTCTGGAGCCCCCCCCCCCTTTTGCCATTCTCGCCCCCAGCTGCCCAGTATATGAGCAGTCACTCTTGACAGCCCCATTGTGGCCCCTGGGGCCCACACGTCCTCTCCTCCTGGTATAATAAAACTACCTTTTTGCAGCAAGAAATAAACGCAAAAATACACAGGGTGGATATGAGGCCCAGAAGAATTTGGAACGTTAAGGAAGCAGGGTTGGGGGGGGGGGGTGGTCTTTCTTTTGAAACTGTGAAAAAGATACTCTGTTTAAAACATACTAGAGATTTGGACTCCAGCTCAGCTGCGGAACGTTAGGAGGACCTGTTGCTGGGCCCGGAGGCGCCCCCGCCCAGCTTGGCCCCGCGTCCAGCGCTCATGGTCGGCGGGTCCGCGTCCAGGACTTAGTGGCCAGGCCCAGGCGGCAGTGGCGCGCTGTGGCCAGCAGGCGCGGACCAGCAGCGGGGGCCCGCGCAGCCACGCGCGCTCCCGGAGCCACGCGCGCGCCGCCCAGAGCTAGAGCGCGGGCGCGCGCACATGCGGGCGCGCCTGAAGCTGCGGGAGGGGTCCACTGCCTGACTGTCTGGAGAGCAAGGTGGCGGCTGCGGAGGGCGCCGCGGGGCCGGGCCTCTGCGGGGGCGGCGCGGCGGGACCTGAGCTGTGCCCCTTGGCAGGGAGGGAAGCGGTCAGGACTGCGGGGGCGGGGCGCGGGATCCGGGAGCTCCGGGGGCAGATAGACCACCGCGTGGTCTCCTGAAGGGCACAGGGGGCCTGGGCCCCATGAAAGAGGCTGGAAGTCCGCGTTTGCAGGAGAGAAGAGGACACTTGGCCGCAGCTGCTGCAACTCGAAGCTGGACCCCAGTCAAGGAGGTGGACGCCGCCTGCTTGGGTCAGATCCAGAGGTTCCCAGACAGCTGCTGGGCGATGAGAGCGGGGACGGCCGCGCTCTGGGATTCTGCAGTCCAGCAGCTCGGAGGAGGGGGCTGCGTTCGTGTCCTTTGCTCTGTTTGCTTGTGTCTTTTTTCCAGAAATGTAATGTTTTCGGTGGCATGTAAACTGGTGCACATCGTGTGACGTGTCTGGTGAGCACCCGAGATTAGAGGATGAGTTCTAGGCGCTGAGTCTTGGCTGAGTTTCAGGGAAACCTTGTGGATCCAGTCGCGCGTTTCAGGAGCTTCTGTGTCCCAGCTGCCCGGGACATCCACGTGGCCTGGAGGGTGTGGGGAGCCTGGAACTGACTGTTGTCCAGGCTTGGAGGACACCCGGACCCGGTCCTCAGAGCAGAGCTCTCGCTTGTCATAAAATCCATTTCCCTGGAAAATACTCGTTGAAAGTCAGTTTTTACAATCTTTGTGCAAATTACCAGAGCCATAGACTTGGCCAGGAAAAGATGAGATTAATAAATTACTTTTCTCAACGAAAATAAAAAGAAAACATACTAGACATGACAGGACATGGAAACAGGTGTCTCCCTGTGGCGTTTCCTCCATTGAGATGGGGGCTCCCAAATACGGGTTGATGATCCTGAGGACGCCGAGGGCATGGGCGTGAACAGAAATCACCTGTGGCAGAATTAGACCCTAGATTTCTGAAGATCCCTCAAAGGCGTGGGGGCAGGACAGCAGAGGAGAGGCTGCTGCCAGGAGGCAGTGAGTTGGGGCTGAATTTGCAGGGGGAAGATGAGGAGGTATGGCGACTTAAGGACTTTGCCCTTATTTGGTAATTCTGCCTGGTTGTAAGTAGCTGTTAGTTAGCTAGTTAGTTAGGGCGATGTTTTGTGTGGGGTCCCCTGCTGGCCTGCATCTGTTCAGCCAGGTGGTACCTGTGGGCCCCCCTACAATCCATTGCTCAAACCTGTTTGCCCCAAAGCAGCCTCTACTGACAGGATATGTGATGGAACTTTGTATAAATCCACTGTATGCTCGTCATTAGATTGATAATCTGATTGAACAGAACACAAGAGTGATCATGTGTCCTTCGGTGTGTCTTCGACAGTAATAGAATTTCCTTTAGTAGAGTTCTGGTTAGCTTCTTGCTTTGGCTCGGTGCTCTCTGCCAGATGTCTCCCCTGTGATGTTGATCTTCTCCCACATTGTCCCTGAAGCTCTTAGATTTACTGAGCAGGGTTGAGAAACCATCACATTTCACCTGGAAGTTTCTATCTCAGGGTTGCTTTTTGCTTGTGGTTTTTGTGAGGAGAGCAAAGGCAAACGAAATGTAGTTTGAAATGAGTTTCCTTCCACCGTGCACCCAGTGCTAACGGAATGTCATACTCTGCCTGTCTGAAGGATTTAACAACAAAATAAATATTAAGGCACTAGAGCAGCTATGTGTTCCTGGAGGAAGGGCACGTTTGCATGTCTCAGGTGTGTATCATTGAGCTGCAAGGTGTAAGGAAATTTAATTGAGGCTCCATGTCTCTTGACTTTGTGTCCCTCGTCGTTTCCCCCTTGACCCTTACATCTTTAAGGTTGTTAAAGATAGAAGGTCTCATCTTCTGTAACTTCTTCCTGCCGAATAAGGGCATAGAGACGTTCCTACCTCTGACTGAAGGTTGGTCAGGTGAGAATTTAGTAGGAATTAGGAAAGCCTAAAGCAGCTGTCTTTACAGTTGCTAACCATGGGAGTTTTCCCTGAGTAGAAAGAACCATCTGTCCCCTTGAAGTTATGCCACTGAAGGAGTCTCATCACCAGGTGGAGAGAAAACAGCAAAACATGATAGAATCTGTAAGAGAAAAACAGGCAAAGAAGTTTTTATTTTACCCCACACTCTGGTCACAGAAATACTCTTTTATTTACTGCTTTATAGTTTCAGAAAATGAAAACCAGAATCACATGATTGACATATTTGTGTGTCTGAAAACCCTCACATCTAATAAGAGTCCGAGATGAAAGTACTGCAGGAGGGGCTGTCACACATAAGGAAAACTGATTTCCAGCCAACAGTGAGATCAGGAGGGATACCGTCCATATAAGAAACTCACAGATCAAGGGTGTGTGTGTCTGTTTGGGGGGGAGGGAGGGAAGGTTTCCTTTTCTTTCAGATTCAGTGGATATTTAGGAAGTGGAGCCTTGTCATCTTCTGAGGAACTGGACATAAGGGGGCACGTGTGCCTGAGGAGACACCTCTGTATATACTTTGTCTCTTTTGTAAGCGAGGTTTGTGCTCCTCCGTGGGTGGAGATTTTGATATTACAAGGAGGTCAAGGGAACTGTCCTCACTGCATAAATCAGCTCCATCATCCACGTGCCCAGAGAGGAGTCAGGGGCTAAGCTCACAGTGCGCCTGTCCAAGGGCCCGGTTTACATTTTGTTGAATGTTTTCTGTGTCCATCACAGGAGACTGTGTCGATAGGGTGTTTTGCCAGAAGGAAAAGATATGAGAGAAAAAGGAGGTTAAGTGAAATGAGGGACCCTGGTCAGTGGGTACAATCAGGTAAGCAGTGAAGATCAGTTCTTGGAGTCTGCCTGGTGACAGTTACTGCCTCTTTCATCGTAGGTACCATTATGAACACTGCCAATGGCCACTAGATCACTGAGGTATTTATTTCAGGGACAGCTGACCTTCCGGGACCTGGCTCTAGAATTCTCTCAGGAAGAGTGGGAATGCCTGAACCACAGTCAGCGGGAACTGTACGCGGATGTGATACTGGAGACCTATGGGCACCTCCTGTTCTTGGGTGAGGATCACTCCTTCCAGATTTCCAAACGACACTCGGGGTTTTGTTCTGTCCTTTGAAGACTCTTACTTGGAAGCTCCTCTTTGCATGACTGGAATCCGGATCCCTGCAGTTAGGGAGAATGTTGGGATTTGTAGATGGAGGGAAATACCTCATGAGGATTCCTTTTCAGCCTCAGCCTCCCTTTCTTCAGGTGCCACCATCATTCTGTCAATTCATAGGAATTCTAAACGCTGAGTGGCAGAGGATGGTACTGCCCATATCTCAAAGTCCAGTTTTTCCTGCTTGTTGTATCGGTGTCCGTGGAAGGGAGGTCATGATGGGAGTATTTGTACCTCCTCCTGCAGGTTCTGAAGAGGCTCCCTCTGCGGCAACAGCGTGTGGGAAGTCAGTTTTTAGAATTCTCCCATGTTCTCTCTGGTCTACTGAGTACAGCACTGGGTTGAAAGAAGGAGTCTCCAGCAATAATTACACTCCTGCTTTCTGATAAACAGGTCTCCTTGTATCGAAGCCAGACCTGGTCATCTTTTTGGAGCACGAGAAGGAGCTGTGGGGTGTGAAGAGACAGGATACTGTAGCCTCACACCCAGGTAGGTGGGAAGTAAGCAGATGACCAGTGTGAAGGGGGAAGTAGAACTAGAAGTGTAGGTCAAGGAGCTGTCCTTGATGGAAAATCATTTGTGAAGCCCCGTTTTATGTCTTTCCCGCTCACAGAGGGACATCTGCTATGTGATACGTTATGTTCCTTGATTCTCCAAGGACAGTCTTTCAGCTCTGGTGCAGGTCACCGCCCCCCCCGCCCCCAGTGAGGATCTCCATAATGGGAGAGCTACTCCATTGCCTTGAGAGGCCCAGAGGGTATCTCTGTATTTTGAGGAACTCTGCCATTTCTAAATTCGTTTGGTTTCTTGTGACACGTGTGTCGGCGTCGTAGTGGGCATACTGGGGTTTGATGCAGAAATCCCGGGAACACTGGAGACAGAGATCACAGGTTTTCTACTTTTTGCTTGCCAAAGTGATAGAGGCTTTAATCATAAATGTACAATATGAGGCTCAGAAACTTCAAAAGATCACAAAACATCTCCCTCAAATGACAAAATCCAATCCTTTATTTCAAATCAGAAATTAATTTGACTTTGAATGAACTGAAATTTGAAATTTCCACTGTGTGTTCTGTTACTCAATGGTGAAATAATTTAATGTATCTCTGTGTATCCTAGCATTTCTGCATATGAATGCCATAAGGGACCTAGAACATTTAGAAGTTAGAACTCACAGCTTATAATAATGTCTCAGTGGTTATCCTATTTTAGTCTAGTATTTTCATCACTTAATCATTTTGTCTTGTACAGTAGGAAGCTCCTGTCACTTTTTCCTGTGTGTTTTCACTTTGTAATATGTTGTATATGAGACACACCTCTGATGGTTTTGAATCCAAAGTTCTATATGACATGAGGAAGTGCCTTATCCGAAATCAGATAGAGGGGTGCCTGAGTGGCCCAGTCGATGGCGCATTGGACTTGGGCTCAGTTCGTGATCTCACATTGGTGAGTTTGAGCCTAGCACGGGGTTCCCTGGTGTCTGCGTGGAGCCTGCTGTAGATCATCTGTCCCCTCTCTCTTTGCCCCTCCACTGCTTGAGTTATCTCTCTCTCTCTCTCAGCAATAAATAAAACTTTAAGAAAGAAAAAAGGATGTGACGTAGATCATTAGGAAAATTAGATATGTATAACAAAAGGATTGTTCATGAATGTGATTTTACTTCTGGAAAAAATCACAAGACTATTCTTCTAGTCCCCTCAGAATGTGTCTGAATTTCATCCCGCATATTTATTAGTTTATAATGTGATTCTCAGGTTATTTTGCAACGTTGACAATGTTCCTTGATTTAGAAAGGAAAGGGTTGTTTTTTTGTTTTTTTTTCCCGGCAGCTTAGTTCAAAGGCATCGATTATATCCTTGCCCTCTATGTAAGGGGAGGAATGTATTAAGAGAATAGTGCATTTTTAATGCCTTTTAATTTCTTATTTGTAAAATCTTTCAGTAGAGCACTTTGTTTGATTGTAATGAATAGCTTTCCTGTTTTACTGTCAACGAAGTCACGCCGTCAATTCAGTGCTCCTCGTTCGTGGGTACATAGTCACAGTGCAAATTATAGTTATATGCTAGGTTTCCTTTGAGAGGATTAAGCTCTTTTATGTAGACTCTGTGAGAGTCAATTTGGTCTTCTGGTTCTGCATTCTATGATAATGTGCTTTCTTTTGTATGGAACGTCCCGCACGTTAGTTGTAGTTTTACGTACCTGTGTATTGTGTTCATCAACACAGGATGCGAGTGTTCATCTAGTACACGTTAGGGCATTGTGAGTTTACGTCAAGTGTGACTCAACCATGCCCTTTGCCAGTAAAATTGTGTATGTATTTCTTTGCATAAATATTATACATACGTATTTGCTACTCATCTTTTTTCTATATTCCATAGTTAGTGATCAGTGAATGTTTTATCATGTCTAGGTGAATTGTCATAATTATACACTAGTCATGTCTTGGTGAGTCATCATAACAGACCATTAACTTCATCGTGTATTTATTGGTGACTTTATAGTCTCCTTGTCTGAGACAATTACTCTTGTGAATTGAAAGTCATTTTTCAACATTCTGTACCTCCAGGGTGCCTGGGGGACCGGGTCTAATAAGCACCCGAGTCTTGATTTTGGCTCAGGTCATGACCTCAGGGTCGTGAGATTGAGCCCTGTGTCAGACTTGGAGCTGAGAATGGAACCTGCATGAGATTTTCCCTCCCTGTCCTTCTGTCCTTCCAGGGCTCTCTCGTGCACGCGGTCTCCCTCTGTCTGTCTCTCAAATAAATAAATAAATAAATAATTCTGTACATCTCTATCAGATTTAGGTTTTTTATCCTTAATTGCTCTCTTATACCCATGACAACCATTGGTATCGTTCTCATTAACTTTTCTGTATTCTGTAATATTTTTTTTTGGCAGTTTACATAGATGGTACTTTCAACATCTTAAAGGTATAAAGGCCATATTATATTGATACTCTCAGCGGCGCCTGGGTGCTAGGTCTGTTAAGCCCCCAACTTCGGCTCAAATCAGATCTCACGTTCGTGGGTTCGAGCCCTGCGTCAGGCTCTATGCTGACAGCTAGCTCAGAGCCTGGAGCCTGCTTCAGATTCTGTGTCTCCTTCTCTCTCTGCCCTCCCCCTCTCATGCTCTGTCTCTCTCTGTATCAAAAATAAATAAAACATTTAAAAATAAATTTAAAAAATAAGCTGATACTTTCAGTGGCACTTAAAATTATCCTCCTTACTTGCTCCACCCCTGCACCCACCTTAAGTTACAGATGTCACTAACTCCCTTTCAATATGTACTTTATTACCTAGATTAATGATTCTGTATTTTTTTAAATTTGACTATTTCTTTAAAGAGATCCAGCAGGGAAGGGGCAGAGAGAAAGGAGGGACTGCAGATCAGAAGCAGGCTCTGTGCTAATAGCACAGAACCTGAAGTGGGGCTTAACCTCCTTACCTGTGAGATCATGACCTGAGCTGAAGTCTGATGCTTAACAGACTGAGCCACCCAGGCACCCCTGATTTTTTTATTGTAGCAGAAATTAAAGTCATGTGCTTCCTCATTACAACATGACAGTTTTGTATAATTGTATCTATGTTTTTAATTCTTTATGTGTTTTTATTGTTGAGAGAGAGAGAGAGTGCAAATGGGGGAGAAGCAGAGAGACAGAGACAACAGAATCCACAGCAGACTCCAGGATCTGACTGTCAGCCCAGAGCCCAACCTGGGGTTAGAACTCACAGACCGTGAGATGAGGACCCGGGCCAATGTTGGTCACTCAACCAAATGAGTCACCCAGGTGCTCCAGTTGCATAAATGTTTATATTTAGCAGAGGCCTTTATGTTCTCATGTGGTTTGAGTTACTGTTCAGAGTCCTGTTATTTCAGCCAGAAGGCCCTCCTTTACTATTTCTTGTAGGACAGGTCTACTTGTAAACTTGGAGGACTCTTATTGGGAAAGTTTCCATCTGTACATTCATGGAAAATAGTTTTGCCAGGTAGCGTGTTCTTACTGGATATGGTTTTTTTTTTAATGTTTTTTATTTATTTTTGAAAGACAGAGACAGTGTGAGCAAAGGAGGGTCAGAGAGAGAGAGAGAGATACAGAATTTGAAGCAGGCTCCTGGCTCTGAGCTGTCAGCACAGAGCCTGATGCAGGGCTTAGACCCATGAACCGTGAGATCACAACCTGAGCCAAAGCCAGATGCTTAACCGACTGAGCCACCCAGGCGGCCCTTAGTGGATGTGTTTTGAATGTTGAATACTTGAATCCATTTGCTTGTCCCCTTCCTCCCGTAAGGTCTGAGAATCCCACTGCTCCCCTTACAGGAGCTCTCCTGGATGGGATGAGCTGATGGGGCCGTGCGGGTTCAAATTTCTCTTCTCACCTGTGAGTTATGATGGGTTCGTTTTGTGTCACTTCGTTCACGTCCTGACATCGATCCTGCAGCGAATTCGCGGAGCTTGTTGCATTTGTCTCTTCTTTCCGCATTTAAGACTTTCCTTCTTCATGTCAGTGGTCTCCCCCACCCCTCCCCCTTTCCTCAGGGGTTCCCTTAGTGCCCTCACTGGGTCATCTGTCAGTGTCCCATGAGTCCCTAGACTCTGTCCTTTGATTCTGAGTAGATCATTGAACACAAGGATATGTTAGGTTGTCTGATTCTTTCTTCTTGATTAAGTCTGTTGTTGACCCCTCCGTGTATTTTTAAATTCACTAATTGTAATCTTTGTCTTCCTGTTTCTTGTTCATTGTTGGTTACACGTTCTGTGTCCTTGGGTTTCCATTTTGGTCATGAAGAGTTTTCCTGCGATCATTTAGTTAACTATCCATTTTTCTTCTTCCTCCATGAACATCTTTAGGATGGTTCTTAATTCTTTTTCAGGCAGTTAATCGTACTTAAATAATTTAGGGCCAGGTAGAGATTTTTTTGTTCCTCTAAGTGGAACACGATTTCATATTTCCCTGTATCCCTTTAGATCTTTGGCCAACATTTGGGAATTAAAAAGCAAACCGACAAAACCCCCCACAAATACAATCCAAAAAAAAACAAAACAAATATATGAAGATAATGGCCTCTGGGCCGGATTATGGGCTTGGTCTATACAGAGGGACACAAATAATAGTCTATCTGGGGACAGTGACACATGTTCTGGGCTCTTGTCATGTCTGAATTTCTGTAACTGCCAACTTTAAAAAGGGTAGTTACTTTTTATTGCCCGTGAAACCTTCTTCTCCCTGTTTGTCCTCAGCTCTGCAGTGCTTCCGTTGTGGGAACAAATGCTCACCTTTTGTCGGAGCGGCCACCAGAGTGTATCCCGAGGGCGCTCTCATTCCTTCTGCTTTCCGTGTCATGCGGGACAGAAGTGAGCCCTTCAGGGCCACAAGGAAACCAGGTCGTTGAACATCCATGTGTTTCTCTCAACAGCGAGAAGACTTTTCTCACGGTGTTGCCCTGGAGTGTCAGGGAGCGTGAGCAGTTGCTGTAGGCAAGTGTCCTAAACATTCTTTGTCTTTTCCATGTGGCCCTTCTTCATTTGTTCTTGCCTGGGTGTGCTATCTGCTCCGATCTGGCTTCTGGAGCCCTCAGAAAGGTCCTTTGGTCTATTTTTGTCTCCATGGAGGAGCAAAGTCCTGGCGCTTCCTGTTTCTCCATTCTGCTGATGTCCTCTCATGGGTATTACTTCTGCACATTAGCATATTTACATGTATGCATGTCAGTGTTGTAAGTGCGATGACTTCTTTTGTATCGTTTAGTTGTATCTTTGTGTCACCCCCGAGGCTTGTTGGCAGAGAGACCAAGAGGAGTCATGTGGTCCAGTGGTATTGGCAGCAGTGGGCACTGTGGCCCCGAGTACTTATACTGAAGGGATGACGGGGAAGGCGGTGGGGTGTAGTGAAATGTAGAATGTATGTTCATGAGGGGTGTAACCAAGCAGGAACAGTTACCCGTAATGGAATCCTACTGCTAGAAGAGATGAAGGACAGAAAACCTTTTGGGAAAAACCCCAGGTTACATCAGCTCTTTGCAGACTGGCGCCTTAGAAGCTGAAGTCAGAAATCTGTTTTTAAACATACATCTTCACTGGAAGGACTTTTGGTAATTCTGAAAAGTCACCTAGTCGAAACTGAAAATAATCACTGAAAGTATTTCAAATATAAAATTGGATTAACCATTCACTAAAACAATTCTGCAAATTAGAGATTTGAAAAGGAAGATAAAAATTCAAGATGTGATTAATTGGAGAAGTCCTGTATGTAGGGTTCATTATTTTTTCACCAACACATACTCCCCGTGTTCCAGAGTCTCTAATTTTGATAAACACAGATGGGTTTTATCTAAACACCACTGTTCAGTAGTTACCATATGATACTTAATGAGGGGCAAGGATTTATATGCTGTGTTCCCAGGAAGGCCTTTCGCTTAGGACTCTAGCTTTCGTAATCACTGAGGTGTTGATCGTGGAGACAGAAGTTACCCAGGCGATGAGTGTGGGAAAAAACATAAGGTAAGAGTCAAATTGAAATAAACATGAGAGAACTCCATCTCCAGAGAGCCAGTATCAAAGGAAGGAATGTTGGAAAGTCTTGTTTGGAAGCTGAAATCTTCTTGTACCTCATTCTAGCCTGACTAGAGAGAAGACTCAAAACCGTAGTGACTCTGGGACAGCTTTTAACTTGTTTTCAAATCTCACTCAGTAGCAGAGATTTCATAATGGGAAGAAATCTAACAAATCTATACAATGAGGAAAACATTTTGACTACTACTCAAGACGTATCGACCTAAGGAGATACATACTATATATTTAAATATAACAACCAACACCCAAACACACACGTGCACATGCACAGTCGCACACACACACACACACACATACACACACACGTATATGTGGCAAAGTTGTGAAGCCCAACTACGAATTTTCTGAACCTCAGGGAGAGCATGGTGAATGAAACCCCATAAATGTAAAGGACGTGGTGAAGTGTTTAGCTTGTAAGGAAGACTATTGAACACAAGATAATATGTCCTGAGGAGATAACATACAGATTCCAAGAATGTTGACAAAGGCTTTACCTGGAACTGAACCCTTCTTAACACGAGAGAAAACACAATGGATAGAAACCCTAGAAATGTAATGCAGGAAAAAGGAGTTTTGGTTTTAATATACCACTTCAATAAAATCCAGACTCTTTATAAACGATAAACACTGGTAAGATGTTGACATTTGGCAAACTATAGAATGAAAAGGCAAATCTGAACAAAATCAGAGAATGCACAGCCGGAAGCAGTGAGTCAGTACCACTTTTCAGGCATGATTCTAAAGCAGAGTGTTTATTTAGAGGAAAATCCAAAGCTGCTCACCGAGATCACTTACATCAGGGTAGGCGTAAGGGGCACTAACCCTTCCACCCGTGAAAATCTGTGGGGATCTCTTGAATTCCCAGAACGTAAAACCCTACCTGCTTTTCTATGGAAATAGCCTATTGTTGAGCTGAAGCCTTACCTAGGTCATTACCAGTCAATCATCCCATGTTTTGCTTGTTGTCTGTACTATAAGTGGTATTGTTATAAGTAAGTAAGCTTGAGAAAACAAAGGATGATGGAAGCCATAATGCACACATATTTACAGTAGTTCTTTGGAATTATATTTTTAAAAACTCTGTGTTTACTGGACACACTCTGTTTGGACCCATGTTCTTGAATGGTCAACTGTATTTGTAAGAGGCTTGAAAGGATCAAGGGATAGTGGATGTCTGGAGAAGGCTAATTATTCTCTTTTTTCCCGTTGACCATATCTAAGGTTTTGTTGGCATGGCATATATTATGAATTTTCTTCCTAAATCTTCTCATGCTATGACTTTATTGCTTATGTCTTGCAAAATTATTTGATTGTTGTTGTCTCACAGACATGAGGGTCTCTTTTATGATGGGAAATTCATGCTTATGGACTTCTCCTTGGAAGATTAAGGACAGTGTTCTGTACTATATATGAAGGAGGACTCCATGGGGATGCTTTTTCTGATTGACATAGAAGAGTCGTATCAGTCACCAGGAGCTCTTCAGGGCATCATTCTTTGCATTAAAACTAGAGAAACATTCTGGATTGACATGTTTTGCCAATTAGTGTTTTGAAAAAGTACGGTAGCAGCTCATGAATATCTGAGTGTATCTTCCTAATAGTACTTGTTACGAGTCAAGAATATTAGGTCTGTCGTTGAAAAGAGATTTTACAGATACCTGAGGAACGTATTGCTAACTCTTCTGTAAAAGGGTGAAAGATTATTGTCAGTCTACTTTGACTCTGTAATCAGCATTAGTTTGAACTGTGTGGGATGTACAACTCACAGATCCATCCATCAGAGGAACAAGAATGGTTCTTGAAAGATTCTAATATGTATTTTGACCAAGGATCATACAGTGATTTTACAGTGGTTTGTTAAGGGTACATTTGAAGTGAATATATATCCATTAGTAAGCATGGATGGATTTTAGTATGTTTACTCTGATTTATAATGAAAGAAGTGGTATCCGAATCCACCCTTAGCCTGCTCCATTGTCATCAAGGTTGCAGGTGAACAGACAGGAACACAAAGTACACTTGACCCATGTACAACATGGGTTTGAACTGTGTGAGTCCAACCAATAGGCCGATTTATTTGTAGGACACTACTGTGAATGTAGTTACTCTTCCTTTTGATTTTCTTAATATTTTCTATTCTTGAACTTCCTTGATATTAGGAACACCATAATAAACACCTATAAAATATCAAGCACATATTTTTTTAATGTTTTTTATTTAATTTTGAGGGACAGAGAGAGAGAGCGTGAGCGGGGAGCGAGGGTCAGAGAGACAGAGGGAGGTACAGAATCTGAAGGAGGCTCCAGGCTCTGAGCTAGCTGTCAGCACAGAGCTCAACACGGGGCTGGAACCCACAAACCGTGAGATCATGACCTGAGCCGAAGTCGGACGCTCAACTGACTGAGCCACTGAGGCACCCCTCAAGCATATATATAAATTGACTAAAGCAGTAGCTATTAAAATGACATGGGGGGGGCGTATGGATGGCTCAGTTGGTTGAGCGTTCTGCTTAGGCTCGGGTCAGATCTCACGGTTTGTGGGTTCGAGCCCCACGTCGGGCTCTGTGCTGACAGCTAGCTCTCAGCCTGGAGCCTCCTTCAGTTTCTGTATCTCCCTCTCTCTCTCTGACCCTCCCCTGCTCACACTCTCTCTGTCTCTCAAAAATAAATAAGAAATGTATTTTTTAAAACTTACAAATTAAAACAAATAAAAAAATAAAATGACCTTGGGGTGTCAAACGTTGACACAGATTGTCAACTGCGTGCCTGATGGGTACACGGAACCCCTCCTTTATTAAAGGCTCACTTGTACTTGTTTAAGCAGCAGAGTGATTTCCAAATAATCTGTTCCCAGTGGCCTTAACATCAAATTATTTGACCTTCTGTTCCCCAAAGATTCCATGTTATATCTTTGCTTCCTTTTTGTAGGTGCTGGGACTTTAGGTGCTTTTAATCAGGATGATACCGAAGTATTATTGAGAGTGTGGCTGAACAATTTCTTGCTGCCGCTGTCTTGGAATCCATTTTTTATAAGCAGCCTGGCTGCAGGGAGTTTGAACTGACTCTAGGTCCACCCAATAGCAGACTCATTAGATAAAAGCTCTACCATTGCAAGGAGATAGAAGTTCCTGATAAGAATTCCCCATGAGCATTTGAAGAAAAAAGCCCACTCTCCTGTGTTTGCCTCGTGCATCCCTTAGAGAAGACTCCTGCAGGGAGCGGCTGCCATGCTCCACTCCTTTTGCTGCAAATTGTGCATTTGAGACTGAGCCCAGGCACTCCAAAGCACCCCCACCATGCACCCTAAAGAGGTCTGCCGCATTCCTGTCACCCTCTGCCTGTACTCAACCTTGACCTCGCCGTCTTACCCCTCATGGCAAAGTGCATACGTCCAACATGCTCCATGAGTACATGAGAAAATGATTTCTTCTTGTTGATTGAACCTTGGCTCACGAAATAATTCACAGCTGTTCTACTTAACAGCTGCTAACTGAGCAAAGTCACCACAGACATAGAAGTCACTACAGAATTCTCAATCGCTATTTAAAGTCTTGACCTATGTGTTGTGTTCTTTTCTTTCCTAGTGGTTTTTGTCGGCATCCGTAACCCATGTTATTGAATGGTCAGCTTTCCTTCTAAGACGCTTGAGCCTAGAACCCACTTCTTATTCTGTGTCTCCCTCCCTCTGCCCCTCCCTGCTCATGCTCTGTCTCACTCTGTCTCAAAAATAAAAATAAAACATTAAATAATTAATCTGTCAGCACTGAGCCTGATGCAGGGCTCGAACCCACCAACATGAGATCATGACTTGAGCCAAAGTTGGAGGCTTAGCCCACTGAGCCACCCGGGTCCCCCATGGGGTGCTCTTTTTAATAGAACACCTACTAATTCCTATCCGTTTCTCCATTATCACCTCTTTTATTGCCATGAGCTCTGATTTCATAGGATCCAGGACCTCCTTTGCCTGGGTAAGGAATACAAAATCCTCTCATCATCTCCAGTCCATGTGTATCATGTGCTTTTTCACAGTTTAGGAGTATCTTCACCCATTTTATTTTACTTGGAAGATTCACTACCAAAATTTAAGGAAAACCGTCATGCATATTAGGATTTCTTTACCTGGTTGAACGTTAAGACCACCCCCACCCCACCCCGGTCAGGGACATTTCGGAAGGGAATGCTACAGGTCACCTGATTTTCTGCATTGAATCATGCCCATCATATCCTTGGAAAATATTTGATGACAGGAATTGCATTGTTTTTGTAAGATTTAATAGATGGAGGCAGAGATGAGAGGAGAGAAAGAGACCAAGTTAAGGAGCCAAGAAAGCCTTTATTGGGCTCTGGGATTCCCGGGCGAGGGTCCGTGACTCAGGGAGTGGGGAGTCAGGAAAGTCGCGTCTGGTAGGGGAGGGGCCAGTTTTTTTATGGGTGAGGGAGTTCCCGGTTTGATCTTGGGAGGGCAGATTATCACATAAGGGCTTTTCAGGGACTTGGCGGGATGGAATAGGTTGCCTCCTCTGTCAGGGTGATGGGAAGCTGGAGCTTCATGACTGGCTGTTTTCAAACTGGCTCAGGACATTCTAGGTCTGCAGGTGGGGGTGGGGTCGTCGGTGCACGTGCTTTTCTCCATCCCACAGCAAAATGGCCGCTCGGTCACCATCTTAAGGTAAGTCTTACAGTTTTTATCCTGTTTCTTGTGTCTGTTTCATGAGTATTTTACGATGTGGTGGAAACAGACAATTAGGCAGGACCCAAATCAGGCTCATGTGATTAGAAACTATTGGTAGGAGATTATTCTCCATGGTTTTAAGTTTTTTCATTGGTCGTAGTTAGGAACATTGAAAATTCTTATTCTATCATTCCACTTAGGTTTGTGTATAAAAAAGCTTTCTAATATAATGATAGTATATTGCTCTTAGATAGAGGACAGGGTTGTTTCTTGGACACAAAAATATATGTCTGCGCCATCGGCATAGGTTCCAGCAGATATGCTAGATTTTCCTTAAGATACTGGGGTTTCCTGTGCTCAGGTCTCCAGTATTTACTGTATGTGCAGACTCTACCTGTAGGAGTTGGGGCTGGGGGGCTGAGCAGTGATATTATAGCGATCTAGGTGTCTATGGTGTTTGCTGTGTCGTGAGCAAACATCCCATCTGCAGACCACCTTGTTACATTACGGAACATGTAGAATCAATTTTTAGAGTTCTCAAGATTATCCATTGACTTTATTGAAACAAAGTAGATACTCATGGGATGGGTTTGTTTCTTCTCTTGTTTTTGCATCTGTTTTGTGATTGATTTGTACATATATATGATATCATATTATTATTATCTTTCTTTGACTTACGTCACATTGCATAATACCTTGTAGGTCTGTCTACTTTGTTACAAATGGCGAGTAGGAACAACAAAAGCAGAAACACCAGCTGAGTGGAATGGGGAGGGAGCATGGGCAATATGGGTAAACAGGATTGGGAAGGACAGGCTTCCAGGTAAGGAATTAGTCCGTCATGCTGATACAGGACGCAACACAGGGCATGCATTCAATGGTATTATAACAGCACCGTATGGTGACAGGGAGTAGCTCCCTTGTAGTGAGTAAATTAATGCTATAGAGTTGTCAAATCACCAACCTTTACATCTGATCCGATGTAATATTATATGTCAGGTATACCTTAAGAGAAGAGAGAGTAAACAAATTAGGTACCAATACACATATACATACATAGGTTACACTGTTTTCTTCAGTTGCCTGCAACGAAAGGTAAACGACTCTCCAAATCATGCTCATCCTAGGTGTTCATAGTAAGATGTAGACTTAGGAAAGCAAATTTACTGTTATCAAAATGGAGGTGAACGTAAATTGCTGGAAAACAGGTAGGACATGGGAGGGAAGAGAGTGTGCCCAGCTGAGTGCAAAAGTGAATAGGAGCATCTAGAGGAGTCTGGCGTCCTCACTGGCTGAGCAGACTAGGAGACACTTGAAGAATAGTCATTTCTGTGAGAGCTTCTGACCTCGTTCACCCGGCAGTGTGCTCTCTCTCATCTCTCCTCTCCTAAAGTGCCTCTACTCATGGGCACACGTCTTCTGAAGACTTTTCTGTCGATGGGGATTCTTTTGGGAAAACAGGAAAGTGCAATGAAACTTGATGTCTATGCCCTTTTGAGGCAAAGTCAGATTTTGGTAAGAAACCTGATTTGACAACATAAGAGATCCTGCAGCATGAAGCTGTAGGAATTACTAAAACACAGGGAAAAGTTGATATTTTCAAGAGCTATGCAGTCCAAGGGCCCAAAGCTAGGAAATGCAACACGGCAACCAGAATCCATTGTACCAGCATTACGTATTCAAAGAGGCACCTATTTCCAAGAATACATTTCTCATGGTGACTAGAAGGAGGAAAAAAAGTGGTTGACCCATTCACCATGCAAGGGTGGAGGTATTTTGACAGAAAAGTGAAGAGAGAGAAGGGCCTTGGTCTCACCTATTTTGTCCTCTTCCCCGTGATTAAGAATCCATTGAAACAGTTCATCTTCTGTGATGCAGGCCTGGAATTTGGCCTGGGGCCTAGGTTCTGCATGTGAGTCTAGAGGGGGCAGTGTGCTTCAGATTACAGGTGTATTTTTGTGATTTTGCTTCATTTTGTAAATACAGTTAGTTCCCTTGACTGAACTCAAGCTGGATACCATGGAGACTTGCTTCCATCTGTTGAGGTGAGCCTCTTCCTTCTCTTTTTCTACTACCTCGAAAGGATTCACGTTTTTATTGTTCTTTGGTTAATCTTGAGAGAGAAATGTGGTAAGGGAGCTGGAGATTCAGCCCTGGCATTCAATAAACGCTGCCTGTCCCTCTTCTACCTTCCTGGAGGAATCATACTGTATGGAGAGGTACCTTCCTCTGGGCACTCTCAGGAAGGAAGACAAGAACATCATCCTTGAAAGAAGAACATGTGAGAAGTCAGCAGGAGGACTGGGACTTATCAAGAAATTGTCATGTTTACTTTCAGATTGTGATTTACTTCCTTGGTGCTCTGGGCACGTATTGCCCAGCAGTTCTTATATGTCCCCTCAGGAATGCTAGGGACCTGAAAACACTGTGAGCCATTACTGGTCTCTGCACTTCATTTGCTCTGTGCTCTCTGCCGGATCCCTCCACAATAGGTTAATATTTTGTCCCATGTAACATGAAATACCTTGGGCGGATGTTCTGAAAGATGTGCATCCGTCACATCATTTACCCCTGGAAATTTGCATCTGTGTGTCATACTGTTTTTCGTTTCTTCAGAAAATGAAATAGAGTAGAAAGTGGAAATTGTCAATCATTCAGGCCTTGCACCTGAAATTCCATTTGATTCTATACTCATGTCACATATGTACTGTTCCTTATCACTTCTCTGTCACTCTAGAAATATACAAATAGCATCCTATACACACAACTGTCTTAAATATGTAAACTTAATTCAGCAGAAAAGATCCCTGAAACAAAAACTTTGAAAACGCGAGGGGATTCACAAACAATAGCTATGTCAGTTGTTTCCAAGTGAGTGTTGTCTCTGCGGTGTGTTTGGAGGACACTAAAACCTTCCATCACAAATAGATGTATGTATTTTAAGCCCCTGCAAACAATTGTTGGTTTCAATGACCAAAACATATTACCTCTATCACATTTATTTTTTAATTTGATTTGTCATTTTCCTAATTTGTGTTGTATCCTTACTTTCCTCTTTTCGTCCAGGAGTTCTGTGTTTCCGTCATGTTTGTATTACCTTTTTCACTTTGAAACCTGCTCTGAACTGTCTTTTAGGGTTTCCTCTGTATAGTGGTCTGTGTGTTCCGGTAGACAAATTCCAAGTCAGACGACCTGGGCTAAACCTCGAGCTGCACTGCTATGACAGTATTCCCAAGGTATTCTGTGAAATGGTAAAATCAATTCTAAATGTTTTTAACGTTGATTTATTCTTTTGAGAGAAAGAGAGAGAGAGAGATCATGAACGAGGAAGGGGGAGATCCAGAAGCCGAAGCAGTCTCCAGGCTGTGAGCTGTCATCACAAAGCCTGACGGGGGGCTTGAACCCTCGAACCGTCAGATCATGACTTGAAACAAAGTTGGATGTTTAACTGACTGAGCCACCCGGGCACCCCAATGTAAATCAATTCTAATGTTCTCACTGGTCACATGGATTCATGGGAGAATTTATGGAAAAGTGTTAGAATGGTTTGTGGTGCTTACTCAATGTTCAAGAAGAGGAGCTGTTGTTCTTAAGGTTCCAAGTTGTAATCTCCACAATAATCTTTATCTTCAAAGTCCTCGTGACTTTTCTTTCCCTTGCTTTCCTTTTGTATGTTTGTTTTGTTTTCTCTTAGCATGTCTTTGAACTGAGTATGTTAGCATCACTTGCAACTTGAGAGAAATATGGACACTCAGACCTCCAAGTCAGAATATGAATTTAATGGGATCTTCAGCTCATTGTCATACACAGAAACATTGGTGAGATACACATCTAGCTCAGCATCCCTGGGCCAGTATTCTATGCCTGTCTTTATGTTGGAAGGTTGTTATGCTGGTAACGATGGCTTTGTAGGATGCTTCACTTTAAGAAGTGTTTGCCACCAAAGTGCCCTTCATTTCTGGGATTATCCTGGGTATATATTACCGTGGGACTGCCCTATGAAGGTCTGGATGGATTTTGATATTTCTGCTAAAAAATGGCATTGGGGTTCTGATAGAGATCATTAAGTGAGCAGAGCACGTTGAGCACTATTGGCAGCTCACGTGTGAACTATTCCGGTCCAAGAACATGGATGTATTTCCATTCTTCTCTTTCAATTCCAGCACAATATTTTGTTCTGTTAAACGCGGTTTGACTTCTATCATTATGTCAAATGTAAGCGTTTCTTGTATAGAAACATAGTAATTATGTGTTGTGTTTGTATTCTCCAAAAAAATGTAAACTATGGATGAGTTTTACATACAGGGATTCTTCAGAAGGGAGAAAATTGCCAGCGGAGTAGCAGGACCCTAGGCTCCTCAGTTCTCATGAATACCTCTGGATAATTGAGAGATCATTCTAAAAATCCCTCAAATGGGCCTGAACGCCGACAGCACAAAATCCCCAACTTGTGAGAAAGAAGAGGCCTCACACACTGCAGATGGCAGAACCTTTAAGACATGGTTTCGGGAGGAAGGAATGGTGGTGCTGCAGAGGACAGAAGCCATGGGCAGGGAGCAGGTCATGAGAGGCAAAAGCACACGCGGGAATGCTTATGGGGAACATTTCCCCAGAATCATTGGCTTGGAAAATGGGAAGGGCAGAATTTCATGATCTCTGGCAGCTAGCCTATCTTTTTTTTTTATTTAAATAGTTTATTACCAAGTTTCCATATAACACCCAGTGCTCTTCCCCACAGGTGCCCCTCCCCGTGACTATCATCTCTCTTCCCCTTCCCTCCTCCCTCTTCAGCCCTCAGTTCATTCTCAGTATTCCAAGTGTCTCATGATTTGCCTCACTCCCTCTCCCGTACTCTTTTTCCCCCATTTCCCCTTCCCATGGTCCCCTGTTAGGTTTCTCCTGTTAGACCTATGAGTGAAAACATATGGTTTCCTTCCTTCTCTGCCTGACTTATTTCGCTTAGCATGACTCCCTCCAGGTCCATCCATGTTTCTACAAATGGCCAGATTTCAATTTTTCTCATTGCCATGTAGTATTCCATTGTATACATAAACCACATTTTCTTGATCCATTCTTCTGAATTCTTCAGTTTCAGAGTCCTATTTCAATCCTAGCAACTTGTGCGTTTTTAGGCACTAAGTGGAAATCTTTTTTTTTTTTAATGTTTCTTTCTGTGAGAGAGACAGGGTACGAGCAGTGGAGGGTCAGAGAGAGAGGGAGACACGAAATCCAAGCAGGGTCAAGTCCCAGAGCTGTGAGCACAGAGCCCAACTCAAGGCTCAAACTCACTAACCCTGAGATCAAGACCTGATCTGAAGTCAGACGCTGAGGCAACTGTGCAACCAAGCACCCCAGTGGATTTCTTTCCTAGTTTGTAACTTGACAATATATCATTGTATATGTAGTTGAAGGATTCCTAGTTTTGTTCTCCTAAACTGGACATTCCTTTCAATGTTATGGTATTTTTTATTCTGGTCTCTGTTTGATTCATGTCTTTTTTTTCTTTCTAAATAAAATAATTTCAGATGT
>PISW01014181.1:0-22323 GCA_004023785.1 Mungos mungo
GAGAGAGAGAGAGAGAGAGAGAGAGAGAGAGAGACTGAAGCAGGCTGCAGGCCCTGAGCTGTCTGCACAGAGCCCAACATGGGGCTCAAACTCGTGAACTAGATCAAGACCTGAGCTGAAGTTGGATGCTTAACTGACTGAGCCACCCAGGTGCCCCAAATAGAATAATTTTTGTATTAAAGATACTTAAGTGTTAATTTAAGTACTTTTATGGAGTACCTGGTATGTTTTTATAGAAGAAAAATTTAAATATGATGAAATGACAATAATTTTATAAATAAATATACTTAGTATTCTCTAAAAATAGAATACGCTTAACACTGGGGAAAAATTCTACTTTGTATTTACTATTCGTGTGTCCATCCATGTGGCATTGTTTATTGTATGATGAACAAACACACACATTTTCATTTGTACTTAAATCAATTTTGTATTATAAAACGAATTAAAATTCTCCATATATCAGGCAGTGTGCCAGATATTGCTGATTCAAAGAAGTTCAGAAAATACACCTCCTATTTTAAAGATGCTTGTAATTTAGTAGGAAGGATATAGATAAGTAATTAAGCCGGTAACTTAAAAGCAAACAAACAAAACATCTCTGTGGTCCCCCGCCTCCATGTAGCGCACAGTTAATGTTCGCCACAATGGTCTTTAGTAATACTGATGACATTTATTCTAATCATCTAAATATAAAACCAGAGCCCCCTTCATATTATTTAAACGGTAATCTCGCCACAAATGTCAAGAATATACCAAGAATCAGCCAGACACATGAATTTGCCAAGAAGCTTGCAACTTACACGTATCCATGCGGGTTGATGGCCATGAACCACTGAGTGCTGTGGAGTGACGCAGATGAGCCGAACCACTGAGTATGTCTCATTCTTATGTTCAGTCCTGGGCTCATACATACTGTGAAGTCATATTTTGAAACGTAGTTCGGGGCACCGGGATGGCTCAGTTGGTTGAGCGTCCAACTTCGGCTCAGGTCACAATCCTTGCGGATGGTGAGTTCCAGTCCCACGTGTGCTGATGGCTCAGACCCTGGAACCTGCTTGAGGCTCTGTGTCTCCCTCTTTCTCTGCCCCTCCCCTGCTTGCACTCTGTCCCTATCTCTCAAAAATAAATAAATATTAAAAAAGGAAATGCAATTCATCAAATACTTATATGGAACTAATTGTTTTACTCTGAAATATTTGTCTATAATTGTATTTAATCATTTAGGTACTTAATATGAAGTATCAGAAGGTTTTTAAATGGGCAAATAGGACCTGGTGTTGAGTTACTGATTTCACTCGACTACTCCCTCTCCACCCTTTTGAGAGACACACTAACATGGACACAGACATACATTTTTACTCTACAATATGTGTGTTTGCATATTCTCATATGCTGTTTCATATACAGCATAAATCTTCTAGTAAATCTTCACTAGGGTATTTATTTTGTAAAATAGTGCATTGCCAAAATTAAAAAGTTAGAATTGAACACGAGATCGAGCAGTGTTCTTTCCAAAACCATATTGAGAAAATCATCTCAAAATCTTAAAAATAAAGTTTTGCTGACATGGTAGATTTATCTAATTAAGATAATCACATTTTACTTAATTAAAAACATCCAAAGGCTAATTTAGTCCTTCTGTCTTTTACTGAATTATACAAAGCTTTAATTTTCATTTTGTTCACCAACATGTTCAATGCTAGAGGAAATTCTAAGCAAAACAATTTTTCAAGCGCTAACATCATTTTACCATTTGTATCTCTTTAATCTGATTTGGAAGTGTGCAGCTTCCAATGTTAACACTCCAGAACACATACAATGTTTGTTGTTTGGAGCAAGACCGTGAACTGAAAATGACCAAAGACTTAAAACTACCTTTAATTTTTATCCTGATGAGAGATTATGATTGTTTCTTTTTTTTAATGGTTTATTGTCAAATTGGTTTCCATGTAACACCTAGCGCTTCTCCCCACAAGTGCCCCCCACCATGACCATCACCCCCTCCCTCCCTCCCCCCCTCCTTCAGTCCATCCTTTGTTTTCAGTATTCAGTAGTCTCACTTGATCTGTGTCCCTCACTCTCTCACTCTCCCCTGCTCTCTTTCCCCCTTCCTCTCCCCATGGTCCCCTGCCAGGTCTCTCCTGTTTGACCTATGAATGCAAACATATGGTATCTATCCTTCTCTGCCTGACTTATTTCGCTTAGCATGACATTTCTACAGAGGGTAGTCCCTCTTATTTCATCACCATTTTACAAGTGAAAGAAGGCTTGTAAGGTTTATCTCTAGCTTGCATTTGCTTGACAAAACCAAAACAATTTGAATTCCTAGTTCTATGTCATACTTATTCAGTCCTGTGGTGCCTCTTATATAAGTGGAATATCTTTCGTAGGTGCTGAAAATGAAATTCATAACTACCTCCTTACTCCCATAGGACAAAGATTTATTAATGCTTACGATAAAAAAGACAGCATTAAACTATATTTCATTACTTTCATAATTTTCTAGTACTCTTTCCAGATATCAGAATTTGCTTATGTAAAACAACCAGGAAAGACGAAAAGGGACAGAGAGTCTGAAAGCTGGGGTGATGGAACCAACTTCCCTAATAAAGAACTTAGGATTTCGCTATAGGCTTCGGTTTTCTTTACTTTGATGAGTTATGGATTTCTGTAGCTCATTATTAGCTATACACCACAGAAAAGTAGAAAAAGGGTCTGCGGTTGGTGGTAGGCAATACAACATCAGCTTGTGAAAGAGAAAGGTAGACCCTCAACCATGTAAAAAGGCAATTTAAGAGCAAACCGCTCTCCAATTGCTGACCGTTCATGGGAAAAGAGAAATAAGATGTCCATATACAGTGTAACTATATAGAGATGCTCTCTTCTTACATTATTGTTAGAAAAATTAATACTATGATGTACTACTCATGTATGTTTTCAAGTTAGAACAGATATTAAGGGGCATTTTGGTTACAGATGAATCTATAATCAATCTAGATTAATATTCTAACATCAATGACAGTATATTTAGGATTGTTGAATTGTATGTAGCCCAAAGATTTATTCATGTAAAATAAACAGTTCTTCCAAGTGACCATTTAATTACTTTATTTTCTCCATGATGCAACTGAAACAGTTCAGAATAAGTGAAAATTTACAGTGAAATATTGTTGATTTATTGGTTTACACCTTTACAGATGGTCCTACATAGTCTAATAAGATATTGATTTGTAGGCAGGAAATTTTCCACATGGAGAGTGCTCAGTAAAACCAAGTCATTCCCAATCTGAGCTTCCTGTGACATAGGACAGCTTGGTGGATTCCCAGGTACAAGAGGCATATGTGGAAGTCAGACCACCCCATGATAGTCTGCCCCTCAGCATGTCAAGGAGGATGTCACACATGATGCTCTTGGTATAAAGCTTAGTACAAGCTGATCACAGAACAGAAGTTTGGCTGCTCTTTCTTTCAAACGTTTGCTCTATCAACAAATATTGAAGTTTTAAGGTGAGACTTAATAGCTTGACAAAGAGTGAAACACATCCAAATAATTTCCTAGGGATGAGAAAATAATGCATTCTTCTTGGGGTGTGTGTGTGTGTGTGTGTGTGTGTTCCCTCAAACTCCTGACACCTCTGCGTGGGAAGCACATACTTTTTGTGGCCTATCATCTTCTAATATCTGAGGAAAAAGTAACTCCTACATATACAAAGTAGATGATGTGGGAGAATATAACAATACTGTCAGGTATTGAGTGACAAGGACTAAATAATTCAGAGACGAGTTTCTTTTCTTTAGTCTCCTTATAAAGTGCTTTTGGCATGTGATTGATAGATATTGTGTTCAATCTGGGGTAAAAGTTCCAGTTAAAACTTACATGTAAGCTCTTATCTTTTTATTTATATCCAAAACATACACACAAAGAGAAGCAAATGAAGGTCTCAAAGTTTCAGTGTTTCAGATACAAAAAGACAGAATACAGTATCCTATAAAACATATGTCTTCAACCCAATTCAAACATACTCATTATGTGAAAGGCTAGAAGAAATAGAATGCTTTTTTATCTATACGTTGGAGTAAAGCCATGTGGGATTATATGTTAAAGTCAAAATCCTGGTATTAAATTTAAATTTTTAAAAACCATTTGTCTTTCATTCTTGAACGTTTTCATTTTGTTTAATTGGAGTCTGATTGCAGTTGCTAAAATTAGAAATACTATATAATTTGTACTCACTGGCATATTGCATGAACTTTCAAGTCGTTTCTATTTGTGTTACTTACAAATCTTTACCTCAATCTTTTTTAAGGTCTCTTTTACACAAAATTACAATCCATGTGTGTTCAGTAAACAGTATTACTTAATAATGTAATTGCTCATTCAGAACTAAAATATTGTTCTTATTTATATATTCTTCTTTAGTAGAAAAAATTATCATAAGTAGAAATGTGTTGTTACCTGATAGGACCTATAAATGCTATTTAAAATTTGTTTTAAGAAGCTCCTGGGTGGCTCAGTCGGTTAAGCGTCCGACGTCAGCTCAGGTCATAATCTCATGGTCCGTGGGTTTGAGCCCCACATCGGGCTCTGTGCTGACAGCTCAGAGCCTGGAGCCTGCTTCAGATTCTGTGTCTCCCTCTCTCTCTGCCCCTCCCCCTGCTCACTCTTTGTCTCTCTCTCTCAAAATAAAATAAAGATATAAACTTTAAAAAATAAATTAATAAATTAAATCTAAGTCCCTAAGACTGAAAGGATTGATAATATCCTGCAGATAATTAACATTAATAGTTATTACATGTGTTTCATATTATTATTTTTCATCTTATATTGCATAAAATAATCACTATCAAGACTATTAAATTCTTCCAAATAATGGCTGAACTCTATTCAGGGTATGAAAATACAAATGATGATACTGCTGGCTATTAGAAGGAATGCAGATGATTAAGTCACTAACTTCTTTCTACCTTGATCTCTGATCTATGTGTCATAGTCTTGCTGCTCATTTAGCCTTGTACTATGTATATATATTTAAAAGAGAAGCCCTTTGCTTGGGAATGCCCTTCTGCTCACCTCTATGTTCCTATTCAAGGTGCCTCCTAATCTCTGATGATTATTAAGTAATAAACTAATGACGAATAATTAGTTGCACAATATATATTGTAGTATGACCAAGAAGACATTCATTTATATAAAAACTTAAAGTTGTAAATCTGCACATGCGGGTTCTGGGTTATGCATGCCACAGCTCAGCACATTTGCCTTGCTTCCTGCCTGGAGGGGCCCTTGCAAAGGCTTGATCTATTACCAGTGTCTTTGGGACAGGACTCTTGTGTCTCCACCAGTGCTACCACCCCAACACTTAACTTCCCTTGGAAGAACTTCTTTTTCTACTGAAGTTCTAGACTGTTGCCATCCTCGCTCAGTGAACTTGTGCGAAGGGAGAGGAGAAATGGCGGAGGAACTCTTCTGCCTTCCTAAACGCCAGAAAGATTCAGGAGCCTGCAATGCTGGCTCATTTTTAGACCAGAAATGCAAGGTGTTCGAAAATCTTCTCTAAATTAAAATAGAAAATGTTGCTCTTCACAAGTAGAGCATTTGGTCAGACTCTTTGATTTCAACTTTTTTGAGTTTATTTGTTTATTTAGAGAGAAAACACACAGGTGAGTGTAAGCAGATAGAGGGGCAGAGAGAGAGAGAGGGAGAGAGAGAATTGCAAGCAGGATCCATGTGCAAAGCCCAATGCAGGGCCCAAACTCACGAACCTATGAGATCATGACCTGGGCCGAAATCAAGAGTCAGACACTCAACTGACTGAGCCACCACCCAGGTGCCCCAAGACTCTTTGATTTCAGAACTAGCATGGAAATACCTCTTAATCTGTTTACAAGTCATTTAGATGGATTAATCACATAATTTTATGTGTCAATTTGGTTGGTCATGAGTTCCCATACAAAACATTATTTCTGGGTTTGTCTGTGAGAGTATTTCTGGATGACATTAAAATAGGAATCAATGGTGTAAATTGTAAGGTAAATCCACCAATATGGTTAGGTTTCACTAGTCCATTGAGGGCCTGAACGCAACAGAAGAAAGAAGAAGAGGAAATTCACCTCTTTTCCCTGATTCTATGCTCAAGCTGGGATATTTCATCTCATCTTTTCCACCCCTCAGACCTCTCATACCATAGTATCCCCTGGTTCTCAGACCTTTGGATTCTGGCTGAATCACGCCATTGACTTTTTCTGGATCTCTAGCTTGTGGATGGCAAATCATGCAACTTCTCAGTTTCCATAATTATGTGAGCCATTTTTTCGTTTTTTAAATTATTTTTTAAATGTTTATTTATTTTTGAGAGAGAGAGTGTGTGTGTGTGAGCAAATAGAGAAGTAGAGGAGGGTCAGAGGGAGAGGGAGACACAGAATCCAAAGAAAGTTCCAGGCTCTGAACTGTCAGCACAGAGCCAGATGCAGGACTCGAACTCACAAGCTGTGAGATCATGACTTGAGCCGAAGTCAACTGCCTAACTGACTGAGCCACCTAGGTGCCATGGGAGTCATTTCTTCCTAATAAATCTCCGCATATACTGTACTGATTCTCTGGGGAAACTTGAATAATACACAAGGTGAATAATTCCTAATGTTGCTTAGAGAAAGAAGGGCTCTGTAATAAGTCTGAGTTACATTATAAGCTGCCTTATTTCTTAGACCATATAACCAAACCAAACTAATGCTAAAGATGTCCCCATTCTTCAGGATCTTTGACACGTCCCTACAAGAAAGTTTCAGAACAGACATGTAAGGTTGAGAAGGACAGTCAAGTCATTCAGTGTTAGGTCTATCCCCTCCTTTAACACACAAATCCCTCTTCCTGTGCTATTTGACTTTCATAAAGACAGAATCCCTGACCATGGAACTCGAGGTGATTATCCCTGTGGGCTGTGCGTTATGAGATTATCAGATCTACTAAGCATAATGCCAGGCAAACACACTGGTATTCGATTGTCAAGTGGAAATGGTATATTTGGAATGGGCCAGTAAAAATTGAGAAAGCATATGTAAACTGCATAAGCACGTGGCTTATGTATTTACTACTCCTGTCATCAGATCTGTTATACTGCTGCTTCTCCCTCAAGTCACATTTATGGCCAACTGACAGAAGAGCAATTAAGCAAATAACTTGGATCCGTTTCCCATGGTGGCTGGTGTGTCATGTTGGTGGTAGTCAGCATTGGATGCCCATCAGCTTACAGCCTTCTCAAAAGTGGGTAACAGTTGTGGAGAGAAATTCTCCCTGTGGGAAGAGGTGTAAGTAGTACATAGGTTCTTCACTGGAAACCAGCGAAGAACCAGTCAGAGGATGGATGTACATTAACTCAGCACAGGAGAGAAGGAGTTGGCCAATGGTAAGAGGGCTGGAAGAAGAAAGACTGGGAAATTGAGGACAAAATAGTATGAGGAAGAGCTATGTGCATGTTCTATGGGGATGTATACAAAGTATATATGACTTACATTAATAACCATAAGAGAGCATCCAAACAAGAGGAGACTCTCAACTATTGAGTGGACAGGATGACTTGATTTTGGATGTTGGCCAGCCTCAGCCCTTGGCCCTCCACTGCTTGATCCCTGTCCCATAAGGGGTATCCATGGTGACATCTATGCATGGGTCCACTACCATAGCTCTACTTCATCAGGGCTGATGTGGCTATTGGTAGTCCTAGACAACAGCAGAGAGCAAAGCTGAATCCTCAATACAGCATCATTTCTTCATTAAACTTCTCTGATATCTATCAACTATTTGGTGGAAATTCGATTAAATTGGTCCCAGTCCCTTTATTTCTGAGAGGAGGCAGCAATTTTTCATTACCAGGATTAATACTTGTCCTGGATAGAAATTTGTTTCTCTCTTCACAGAATGGCAGCTCTGGGGACTTAATATTCCACATACATCATCCCAGAACAAAAAACTCTTTTGATGACAGATGGCAATGGTATTCACTTGTCTTATCTTGTGCATTATTAGCTGCACAGAACCAATCTGAAGTCTCAGCCAAAACTGCCAAAACAGGGGAAATAACTTGTGGGTTTCGGACACTATCTCCATCGGGAGGTGTGCGCACTGACCCAATGACTGATATAAAGTACTGTATACACAATATCTACAATACATAGGTATAGGAACCAAAGGGTAACCAAAGATCTGAGCTCTATCACTTCGACATTTAGGGATTTAATTGTGGAGTTTATGCATCTCCATCCAAAAATTTACTCTGCCAGTTAGAAGTTCTGGTTTCCATGGGCAGATAGCTTTGTTAGGTTCCATTGAACGGAGAGCTCTGACTACCATCTGATCACTTAGTACCCTCTTGCCAAAGGACCAGAAAGCAGGTAAACATATTACAAAACTGGCAGGAATAGGTACACCTGGGGGGCTCAGTCGGTTGAGCATCCGACTTTGGCTCAGGTCATGATCTCACGGTTCATGGGTTAGAGCCCCACGTCGGTCTCTATGCTGACCACTAGCTCAGAGCCTGGAGCCTGCTTCGGATTCTCTGTTTCTTTCTCTCTCAGCCCCTCCCCTGCTCATGCTCTGTCTCTCTCTGTCTCTCAGAAATAAATTAAAATAATGTAAAAAAAAACTGGCAGGGATAATCAATTCTGGTCACCGCGAACCTCCAGGGCTGCTCACAGGAGTAGAGAGGAGTGTGTCTGTAACCAGATGCTCTTACTGGGGTGTGTCTTGATGCTTCTGTGCCTTGTGATGGCCATCAACAGTTTGTTTCAGCAACTGTGCCCCAACAGGAGTAAGACCACACTAAGGACACAAATGCCCCTTGGAGTTTATGATTTTTACTAGACAACAAGACAAGCAAACCAAACCAGTGGAAGTGATGAGTTTTGGAAGTAGAAGAGGGACATGCTGGTCATCAGTGATAGACTTAGGACCAGATAGGCAGCACCTCTTAGCTCTTTTTACTAACCAGGTTTCTACCACCTTAAGGGATGTTAGTCCTCATTCTCATACTTCACTTCAGGAGAAGAAAAATCAGTTTTTATTCCAGAAAACACTAGATATTGTAACATGATGCAAACTGGTCTGAGTGGCCCACAAGGTGAACCATATCAAATTCAAAGATTTCTGAAGTTCCCTTGAGTTGAGGCTAGGGATTTGCTAGAAAGAGTTGGTGCTGTTTCCATACTTTTGTTACTGCTGTTACTGCCATAGGAAGTCAGGAGGTACCAGGGCTTGAAGCCAGCAGGGCAGTGGCTGCTGGTCCCTCAGGTGATCACAGGTCGGTCCCAACAGGGTCTCAAGTCCTGCTATACTGCACAGCGCTCGGTAGCTTTCTTCTCCCTCTCTCCCACTATAGATCTGGTTCAGTGATGCATTAGCTTTATAGAGCCTCAGTGAAAATAGCTGGTGAGCCTGAGTAATCAGCTCATCACAAATCACTTCTGCCTCCCCATGAGTATACCCACCACAAAGCATTAACACCCGAGCTTGTGCCGCAGGATCTGATTTCTAAGAGCTCTTGGCCATGAGTCTTTTTCCTCATTCTCACCCTGCCCTTCAGATTTGTTCAAAGATCGGTATTATCATCACCTTTGTGAGGCCCTATAATTGAGATGTTGAGATATCGAAGCAAAGGGAGAGTGTATTTTTAAAAACTGTGTTAGCTCATGGGTTTCATTGTATATAGAAATGGTGAGAATATAACAGGTAAGCAGCTTTGTTAGTTTTCTTATCATCATGATTGTCAGTTAACTTTAAATACATTCTGGTGGATATTCCATATGACCTTAACAGTGATACTTTAGCATTTTTTTTGTTTTCTTGACTCATAATTCTTTTTAAAATAAACTGATTGTGTAGTCTAATTTTTAATTACTTTTAATTTTTAATTTTAAAAATAACTAATAACTGTATGCCAGGAATATATCTGTATTATGGACACAGGGCTCTGAACCTCACTGGCCAAATTGCTGTTGTTATAAGACATACAGTCTATGGAGAAAAACTAAAGTTATAACCAAGTTAAAAGAAAAAATAAATAATGCTGGGTGAAGGGGATAAAGTGATGGGGATAGAATATGACCCAAACAGCCTTAACATTCCTCTCAGTGTCACTTAATTTTAGACAACCTTCTTCCTGAATCCAAGACACAATCTCCTCTTTTCTTTTCTTTTCTTTTCTTTTTTCTCTCTTCTTTCCTTTTTCTTTTTTTCCTTTTTCTTTCTTTCTTTCTTTCAATATATGCGTATTGTTTAATATGCATTATTTTTTTAGAGCAGTTCTAGATTCACAGCAGCACTGAGAGAAAGATAAGAGTTCAGCCATTTATTCCCTGCTCTTACATATACACAGCCTCCCCCATCATCAATATCCTCTACTAGAGTGGTACATGTGTTACAATGAATGAACCTACACAGATACATCATTATCACCCAATTTTCATAGCTGACACTTGGGTTTACCATTGGTGTCATAGTATTGTACATTCCATGAGTCTAGACAAATGTATAATGACCTGTATCCATCAATATATTATCATACTGAGTACTTCACTGCCCTAAGAACCCCTCTGTGTCCTACTACCTATTCATCCCTTCCTTCCACCTGCCTTCTGACAATGATTCATCTCTTTACTGTCTCTATAGTTTGTCTTTGTTAGAATGTCATATAATCGGAACCAATTATAGCCTTTTCAAATTAGTGTTTAATTCTTAGTATTATGAATTTAAGCTTACTCCATGTCTTTTATTGGACTTGACACTTTTTTTTTTTAGCACAGAGTAACATTCTACTGTCTGGGTGTACCACAGTATATCCGTTCACCTACTAAAAGCCATCTTGATTGTGCCCACATTTTGGCAATTATGAATAAACCTTGTATCAACATACATGTGCAAGATTTTGTGTAGACATTTGGGCAAATACCAAAGAGTACAAATGTTGGATTACATGTGAAGGGTATGTTAAGTTTTGAATAAGACAGCCAAACTTTTTTCCCAAAGTGACTTACCATTTTGCATTTTGATCAGCAATGAATGAAAGCTTTTGTGGTTCCACATCCTCACCAGAAATTGTTGTTGTCAGTGCTCTGGCTATTCTAAATAGGTTTGTGATGGCATCTCACTGTGGTTGTAACCTGCATTTTTCTCATAACATAATATAGATTATCTTTTCATGTGAATTTTTGCTATCTATAGATCTTTTTTGGTGAAGTATCTATTAAAATCTTTGACCCACTTTTAAATCAGGTTGCTTATTTTCTTATTGTTAAGTTTAAGAGTTCTTTGTATATGTTGGATAACGGTTCTTTATTAGATGTGTTTTCACATACACTTTCTCCTGGTCTGTGGCTTACCTTCTCATTCTCTTGACTGCTTTTAATTTTATGAAGTCCAGTTTATTTCTTTCATGGATCATGTTTTTGGTGCTGTATCTGAAAAGTCATTGTCATACACAAGGTCATCTGGGTTTCCTCCTACATGATCTTCTATAGAGTTTATATTTTTGTATTATATTGCATATATATTGTGTTATATTGTAGCTTTGTGATTCATTTTGAGTTAATTTTTGTGAAGTGTGTTAGGTATATTTCTGGGTTCATCTTTTTGGATGTGGATGTTAGTTGATCCAGCACCATTTGTGAAAGAGGCTATCTTTGCTCCATTTCTTGTCTTAGCACCTTTGTGAAAGATAAGTTGACCATATTTGTGAGATTCTCTTCCCTGGCCTTCTATTCAGTTCCATTGATCTATTTGTCTGTTCTTCCACCAATATCACCCAGTCTTCACTTCTTTAGCTTTGTAATAAGTCTTAAAATTGAGTAGTGTCAGAGCTTCAACCTTGTACATCTCCTTCAACTTGCGTTGGCTTCTCTGAGTCTTTTGCTCTTCCATATAAATTTTGGAGTCAATTTGTCCTATCCACAAAATAATCTGCCGGGATTCTGGTTGGGACTGATTTGGATTTATAGATCAAGTTGGAAAGAACTGATGTCTTAAGAATGTTGAATCTTCTCATACATTGGAATGTCTAAATCACTGAGATCTTTGATTTTGTTTATCAGAGTTTTGTTTTTTTTCTCGTATGGATTCTGTACACATTTTGTTGAATTTTGCCAATATATGTCATGTTTGGGGGTGTTAATGTAAACGGTATTGTGTTTTAAATTTCAAATTCCACCTGTTCATTGCAAGTCTTTGCAGAAGAAATTGACTTTCTGTTTGTGAACATTTACCTTAGAAAACTTGTAATCACAAACTCTTTCTTTACTCCTTTAACATGTATATCCTTTAAAGCCTCTTTCTAGCTTTACTATCCAGAGATTTTTTTTTGGTCAACAACCTGAGCACCATCCTTTTGAAATGTCATCAATGGGAAGCTAGGTTAGGAGCCTAGTTTAGGTAGGATCTTGCTCTCAAGTTGTAAAATTATCTCCTGTTGCGAAGATATGAAAAATTTATTTTTCATTTGGATAATGCCAATTACTAAACACAAATGGCCTATGATTTGCCTCCCTTAACCCAGCTCTTACCAATTATACTCTTTTGTTTCAGTGAAGTTGAATTCACACTCAGTTGTGGTCTTTTCTCCTGTATCAGTATCCTTAAATATGGTCTTCCTTGCCTGCTTACCTTAGTCTGCTACCATTCTTTGCTTTGAAAGAAATCATACTGTTTAGGGTGAAGTAGTCAGGAAGACTCTTCCTGAAAAGGTGACATTTGATTAGAAGTGTAAATAATGATGTGGGGTGGCCACTATAAAATATCAAGAAGTGTATTCTATGTAGAGGGAAAAGCATGTATTCTTTGAGCAGGAACAGACGTGGTATGTTTTAGGAACAGCATAAATTCAGTGTTGCTAACACAGGCAGAAAGAGGAGTACTCAGTGAGGTGTGAAAGATCCAGGTTGTGAAGGACCTTCTAGGCCATTTGAAACACTTGACTACTCTTGATGAGATGAGAAGTCTTTTCCACTAGGAGAGAGGCATGCTCTGATCTGTTTATAAAAGATCATTCTGGATGCTAAATGAAGAACATACTGAAAGAAGGCCTAGAACATAAGCATATAGACCGAACAGGAAGTAGTCGTGGCCAATGTCACATAATGGAGGCTTGCTCCAGAATATTATTAGCAGTGAATGTGGAGAGAGGTAGCCTAGTCAGGCTATGGTGTAAATGTAAATGAAAATGTAATAAGATTTGTTGAAAGATAGGATATTGGATGAACATATTAGTAAACATTTGTAATATGTTTAAATATAATGATTTAGAATATTTTATTTAAATTTTTTAAATTCATTTTTTGAAAAAAAAATTACCCTAAATCTAATCTCCAACTACAGTGCTTTTTATCTAGCCTGACTGGCAGTTTTCCTAACCAGATTCCATTAGAAGGAATAAAGTACGGAAAGTTGCATGTGTTTATATTGTTTTAAACAAAATACTAAGTCAGGTACTATAATAAATCTAAGAGAGTAGATCTTAAAAGTATCATCACAGAAAGAATGGACATTAACTAGACTTACTGTGGTAATCATTTTGCTAATGTATACAAATATTGAATCATTACATTGTATACGTGAAACTAATATAATGTTACATGTCAGTTATACCTCAACAAAATAAAAACTCAGAAAATATGTATTTTTCTGAATACCATATAATGAGGGCCCCCACAAAAACTTTCTGCCTAGCAGACTTATTTGATAGAAATTGCAAGCTACTCCAATTCAGTATATGGTTAATATGTTCTCAGAGAAGCCTTAAGTAAATGTGACAGTTGATACTGATTATTAACCTAGCACTGAACCAGTAATTAAAGGATGCAGAGTGTGTGTGTGTGTGTGTGGAGCAGCTTGTCTACTCTTGCGTGCTGATCCGTTTGATTATGTTTCCTAATCTGACATTATTTAAGCTCGTTACGTTTCCTGTCAGAGCTTAAGATTTCAATCATTACATCGAACATGGCTTTGTACTCTACGTGCCCTTTCTTCCCAAGCAGAGTTGTTGTACACTTCAGCTCTAATATAAATGAATGGATAGATGGATGGATGGATGGATGAATGGATGGATGAATGGATGAATTTAAAAAAAAGTAAAATAAAGCAAAACCCAAACTTTATCCAAGTCTCAACTACTTTTATTTACAGTGGTTTGGCTGATTCCTTAAATGAATTGAAAATGTTTAAGAAGACAATACTTTTTTTTTTTTTTTGCCTTTGAGGCCTTCCATGATTGTTAGAGATTCCCTGTTTTCACCATGATTGATACATTTTGTCTTGGCTAACTTAAAGCATGTGCATGATGAGGAGCAAAGAGGACTCAAGAGGAGATACATGAAGGACCTTTTATATTTTATTCTCATCAGTCACTCACCAGGTCTCATGTGGACCTCACATCAGTCATACTCATGTGTTTTTTATTGAAGAACTGCTGAGACACACAATATTATGTTGCTCTATCGAAATTACAAAGCTTTGTATTGTATTTTACAATTCTGTGTCTCAAATGACTTTAAATGATGTGTATCTTCTGTACTAGATGGTCAGTGATAGGGCCAGAAGTTTTTGGATAAAAAGAAACTGGACACAAATTATAAGATCAGTATGAATAGTTGATATCCGTTCACTGAAAAGGAAATCTATATAAAAGTACAGTAAGTTAAACTTTCTAAATCACCATAAGTTATTAAACAACTAAGAAACATTGTACTCCTGATTTATAGAATTCATTTCTTCTGAAAACCTAAAATACTAAAAGCTATCACTTCCTAACCCAACACATATTTATGAAGTATCTCCTATAGGCCAGATCTGACTTCGGAACTCAGGAATTTATTATGCCTTCCTCTCCCCCCGCAAGTCAAGCTGTTACATTTTGCAAATAAAAATGCAAAATGCCAGTGAAATTTGAATTCCAGATAAATAACTTAAATGTATTTTTATCAGAAATTCATAGAAGAAGTATCTTATATTTTATCTGGTCTTACTCCTAAGACCTAAGGTGGAATTGAGAAAAATGGGACATAATGAAATAAACATAAAATCCAAAAGAGGAGGAAGAGTTAAGATCACAAAGGTGGAAGGGAAAGGCCTTCCAGGAAGAAGGAAAAGTGTGAACGATGAACTGACAGGAGGCATGGAGTCTAAAAGGAACTGAAAGAGAGCTAGAGGCAGATGCTGAGGGGGTGAGGGGATGTATTTTAAGGTGAAGGCACAAAGTAGAGTCAGGGCTTGACTGTGAAGATATATGGTAGGGGTTGCAGTAGACAGTCTCTCAGAGAACCTCCCCCCCACTGGTTCCTGCCTCCCAGTATTGATGGCATTGAGCTATTCTATGATAAGAAATAAAATACGCAAAAGTGATGGCTTGTCACTTCTGAGATTAGGCTACAAAAATCTCTGGGCCTCTCTCCTCTCCCAATACTTAGCAAATAAAAATATGGGATGCCCAGTTGTGAATTATTCATCTTAGTATCTCAGAATTTTACTGGCTCTAGCCATAGAGGGAAATTAAAAATATTTTCAGTGACACACCATGGAAAATACTTTTGATTTGTTTGCTTGTTTGTTTGTTTTAAAATATAAGCACACGGTCATCCACAACATGATGTTAAGTTCTATTTCTGTGGAAGACAATTTATGCCTTAAACAAGTATTATTATTTCTCTTTTTAAAAATGTTTTATTTATTTCTGAGAGAGAGAGAGAGAGAGAGAGAGAGAGAGAGAGAGAGAGTGAGCGAGCAGGGGGTGTGAGCAGGGGAGGGGCAGAGAGAGGAGACACACAGAATCCAAAGCAGGCTCCAGGCTCTGAGCTGTCAGCACAGCACCTCACACAGGGCTCAAACCCACAAATTGTGAGATCACGACCTGAGCCAAAGTCAGACGCTTAACTGACTGAGCCACCTGGGTGCCCCGATTTTTCTTTTAATGTGACAATTGAATACTTAGACATGTAAAGTTATTTTTCCATGGCCACAGAGACCAGAAATTACACTACCTTCATTCAAGATCAAATACATCTGACTATAAAACCCAAGTAATTAGATATCTAACACTCATTTCTATTGTCTTGGTTATTGTGGGTTCTAACTAACATTATTTTATTTATTAAGTAAGCTTTGAATTAAAATATGTATGGAGAAAATGCACACGATGATAAATTTTAACAAAATTAAAGCAAACATGAAACAGGCACCCAGACTAAGAAAGACAAGATGATCAGGGCCTCATGAGCTCAACTCTTATCCTTCCTGGTAATTAAACATAAAAATTAACCATTATCATGAATTCTAACACTACAGATTTGTTTGTCTTCAAGGTTTCTTTTTTTAATTAAAGGAGTTATTCAGTACACCCGTGTATCTCTTTTCACCCATTCAGCATTGTGCTTGTGAGATTCAAATCTGTTGTGAGTACAGTAATTGTTCATTTTTTTCTCAGTGCTGTATGGCATTTTGTTGTAAAATACTATCTCTTTCTCTATTCTAATACTGATCAACATTAGGGGTTAGTTTTCTGTTTATTATGAATGACACTGCTAGGAACATTCTTGTACATATGTTTTGGTAAACTCCGGAAACAATTTTGATAGGTATTTACCTAAAAATGGAAATTGCTGTATCAGAGCATATGACAGAGAATTTTCCCAAGTGATCTGAGACTAACCAATGTTACTGGAGCACTTCATTTATAGCAATTGCTCAATCTTGGTTGTCAGAATTGTTCCTTTTGCTCTTAAAGTAGTTGTCACGTTGGTGGTACCACATTGCAATTTCAATTTGGGTTGTTTTGGAGTGACTTAAATGGTTAATCAGCTTTCTATATGTTTATTGACAATGTGCATTTCTAATTTGTAAAGTGAGTATATAAGGTCTTTGCCTATTTTAAAACTTGGGCTTTCTGTGTTGTTTTTGTTATATGTTATTTCTCTTACTAGCGTTTAACTGTTTAACAGTGAAACAAAAATCTCAGTCTCTTTTTTTATTAACCCTATCAAGAGTGTTCAAGAGGGATCTGAGTATATAGAGAGGTTTGAGAAAGGTATTAGCCATTATCTTTTCAAATATTGTTTTTGCTTCATTCTTTCTGTCCTACTTTGTGGGGATTCCAATTATACAACTGTTGACTTGTTTTGTTTTGTTTTGTTTTACCATGTCATGCATTTTTTTCCTAAAATTTCATTCCTTTGACATTACATTGTCCGGACTACATACTTTCGACTAGTCTTTTTTAATGTTTACTAATTTCTTTTTCATTGATTCCAATGTGTAAAATTATTTATCTAATTCTACTATATATATGTATGTGTGATACATATATAACGCATATATAATATATAAATTTCTAAATTTTCTATGTGATCCTTTTTATAGACTTTAAACCTCTGATAAAAGTTTCCAACATGTCACATATTTCCTTGGATACTTTTTTCATAGTTTTTGTGGTAATTATAATTACTGTGTCATTTGTTGGTCTGAATCCACTGTTGATTTTCTCCAGTTCTGTTTCTTAATATTCCTGACAGTATATCATTTCCTGAGGCTACTATAACAAAATACCTCAAATTGGGTGGCAAGTTGGTGTCAGTAGTGATATGTTTCCACTGAAGACTCCAGAGATGAATCCTTCCTTACTTCTTCTAACTTCTGGTGGTTACTGGTGATCTCTGTCATGCTTTGGCTTGTAGCTACATTGCTCTAATCTCTGACTCCATTATCATAGTGCTTTCTTCCCTGCGTGTTTCTCTGTGTGTCCTATTGTCTTCTTATGAAGACACCAGTCATTGGATTTAGGTCCTACTCTCATCAAGTATGATCTAATCTCAGTTTAATTCCATCTGCAAAGACCCTATTTCTAAATAAGGTCACATTCACAGGTACCTGGACTAGTATTTGAACATATCTTTTTGGGTTATAGAGTTCAACACAGCACAACTGGGTATTGTGTGTGGAATGCTTTCAAAAATTCTGATTACGCTATTTTCCTCCAGTGTAAGGTTAGTCTATTTTGGGGGGAGGGATGGTAGATAGGACAGGAACTGAGCTCACTTAGAGTTAAATGCAGTTTTTATGAGATCCTCTTTCTGTTTGATCTCTATATTTGCATTTTACCCTACCATGGTTCCCCATTCAGACGTGAGATATTCTAGATCCTTGCCTTTTTGGCAGATTCTATTTCCAATGTTTGTCTCCAAAGCACTATCGGACTGAAAAAAAACTCTTCTCTCCTTTTTAGACTTTTTTTACTTCCTTGTTATATCTTAGCCCTTGGCAGCGTAAGAAATGGGTGCATGCATCCAGGGGAGAACTGGAATGGTGCTTCTCTACATCTCCATTCTCTCTGGGATTTTGGACCTCCAAGTTTGGAGCTCGTTGGCATCTCCAAACTCAAAAATTTGTTTCTATAGCCTTGTGAGATGGCCAGAAACTCTGGCAGTTTGTCTGCACTGTGCTGTGATCTCCTGACTTGTTTTCAAGAGCCCTACCTTCTGCCATGCCACGTGGGTCAGTGGCAATCTCAGCAATGGACCATTTCCTAAATTCCTCAGAAAATTTTGAAAATAAAATCTGAAAATCAAATATTTAAAAATATTTAAAATATTTTTTAAACACTAGATTCAACTAAAGTTTGTAAGCTGTATTTTTTACACAGCAGTAAAAAATAGGACAAAAGGATTTGACAATCATAATTCATTCACTCCACATCAATTACCAACCTTTTTCTTGCTTCCCTTTTCCTGCTGTAGAAGTTAGTAAGCAAAATACACCATCTAATAACATCTCTTCCAACTAAGGGATTCATTCATAAATTATACCAATTTCCAATGAGATGTAGGTGCATGTCCCTGAATATGGAGCATTCTCCCAAATGAAAAGAAGGAAGGAAGGAAGGAAGGAAGGTAGGCAGGCAGGCAGGCAAAGGAAGGAGAAAGAGGGAGAAGAAGAGGAGGAAGAGAAAGAGAAAAATCTTGTCATGAGGAAACTTTCCCTTTCTTTTAAAAATGTTTTTCTTCCTTCCTGGAACATGCAGATGAACATCAGAAATCTTGCTTCCATTAATTGGCAAGCGGATGATAGATATCTACCCATTCTTGGTGGCAGACAGAAAAGAGAAAGAGCCGATCACTGAAGGCATAGCTGAATAGCTGCATCAGCCCTGGATTTCTATCTGTCAGCATATTATGTAGAACAAATAGATTTTTATTTCTTTAAGATGCTGCTTAGGCTTTTGGTTATATAGAGACAAATGTATTACTAAAAATATAGATTAATATATGTATATTACTCTAAATGGAACAAAAAATGTTCTAAAATATCAAATCCATCACTATTTTCCTATAACTAATTTCTATAATGACAAAGTATATATACCACCTCCTGAAAAAGGCCATTTTATACATGTATATAACCTTTTAGAAGCTCATTAAGATAGATAATTACAAATCTGTTTCAAATCTTAGGCCATGAGTTTTTCTTGAAAGAGTTGTGCATGTTTTCTTCACCTATGGAGTAACCCAAAGTAAAAACAATGGTTGGCAATTTGTAAAAGTTTGTATTTAAAATTATACATTGACAAAGTATCTTGTGTGCTGTGGACTATGGATACCTAATGTTTCAGAAACCTAATATGTAACTATTTGAACTTGATATAGTGATGAAGTAGTAACCTCATTTACTATCTGAAACCATAACAATCAATCTTAAAGAATTTTGAGGCACAAATAGTCATTGTTAAATTCCTTTAGGCAATATAAATACTATTATGAAACAGGAAGAAGAAATCAATTTTCTAAGATTAGAGTCAGATGCTCATTAAAATATTCATTATGTATATGAGGTATTATTGTGGTCTGCAAGAGGACCACACTGAATGATAGAAGAGATACTGAGGCCAAACTCTTGACACTAGGAATATGATTTTGTAAGTTTCAAATCTCTGCAGTTAAAATCAACTTCTTACATTATGCAACATGTCAGAAAATCGCTGTCATATCATATTCATTTTCCAAAACTTTTAAATGTAATTTTATTTTCATGAGGAAATCACATTGATATCCCATGGACTAATAAAATTATCTATATCAACATTATCTATCTATAATTTATAGTAAATTTGCTGGAATATGCATAATCTACAAACTATGAGGTTGTATATAACTATAAAGTGTGACAAGAGATTTCCATCTTAGTCTCTGTAGCAGAGAGAAAGTTATTTCTTGAGGAATTTTTACTTTGTTTCTTAAATTTTATTCCATTTAGCATGCCTAGAGTACAAATGAAATTGACAGCATTATAAGGAGGCAGACCTGAGTTCAACATGAGTTAATATCCTTCCTCTTGACCCTTTAGGGGAAAAAATTCATTGTGCTGGATCTTGACCAGGGCCAACATAAGAAATAAAGAAATTGGTTTCTCCTTCTCTTGGTGAAGGCCAATGGAAATATGCATTAAAAAACTATAGGTCTTTAATAAATGATGCTGGAATGACTAATTATCACCTGGGAAGAAAATAAAATCAATCTGGACGCAGACCAAAACCTCTTTATAAAAATTCATTCAAATTGGATAACAAACATAAATATAAAAAGATTAAAACTATAAAACTCCCAAAAAGTAACATAGGAGAAAATCTAGATGACTTTGAGTGTGGCAATAGCATTTTGGATACAACACCAAAGGCATGATCCAAGAAATGAATAATTGATAAGCTGGACTGCATTACAATGAAAGTTTCTGCTTTGAAAAAGACCCTGTCAAGAATAGAAAGACAAGACACAGACCAGGAGAAAATATTTACGAAGACACATCTGAGAAAAGATTATCATCCAAAATATACAAGGATTCTTGAATTTCAACAATAAGAAAACAAACAACCCCATTAAAAGTGGATCAGAGACCTTAACAGACACCTCACCAAAGAAGTTATCCAGATGACAAATGTCATTAGGGAAATGCAAATTAAAACAAAATTGAGATCTAACCACCTGTTAGAATGGCCAAAAGGTAGGATACTGACAATGTCAAATGTACGAGGTTATGGAACAACAGAAACTCACTGCTAGTGTGAATGCGAAATAATACAGCCACATCAAAAGACAAATTGGAAGTTTCTTAAAAAATAGACATACACTTATCATATGATCCAGCACCTGCACTCCTCTCTATTTGCCAAAGTAATTTAAAAGCAATGTATACCCAAAAGCCTGCACACAAATATTTAAAACAGACTTATTCATAATTTTGAAAACTTGGAAACAACCAAGATGCCCTTCAGTAGGTGAGTGGATAAATAAACTGCGGTATATCCAGACAATAGACTGTTATTCTGTACTAAAAAGAAATAAGCTATCAAGGGTTTGGAGAAAATAGATATGGAGGAAATGGTATGGAGGAAACTTAAATGCATAGTAGTAAGTGAAGGAAACAAATTTGAAAATGCTATGTGTATGTACGATTGCAGCTCTACATTATGGAAAGGACAAAACTGTGGAGATAGTATAAAGATCAGTGGTTGCAGGGGAGGGGAGTGGAGGGATGAATAGGCAGAGTGCAGGGCACTTCTCTGGCAGTGGAAATACTCTGTATGATGGATATGTGCCACTGCTCATTTGTCCAAACTCACAGGATGTACAGCACCAATTGTGTACCTAATGTCAACTGTGGACTTTGGGTGATAATTATGAGTCAAGGCAGGTTCATTAATTATCACGAATGTATCACTCTGGTGGGAAGTGCTGATCATGGGGATGACTGTGCATGGGTGGGAACAGGAGATACATGAGAAATCTCTGTACCTTCCTCTGAATTTTTCTGTGTATTAAAACTGCTTAAACAAATAAAATGTTAATAAAAATCAAATTTTAAGAACTCTCTATTGGGGTGCCTGGGTGGCTCAGTCGTTTAAGCATCCGGTTTCAGCTCAGGTCATGATTTCACAGTTCGTGGGTTCAAGCCCCGCATTGGATTCCGTGCTGACAGCTCAGAGCCTGGAGCCTGTCTTCAGATTCTGTGTCTCCCTCTCTCTCTGACCTCCCCTGCTTTTACTGTCCTTCTCTGTCTCTCAAAAATAAATAAAAAACATTAAAAAAAAATTTTTATAATAGTTTATTGTCAAATTAGTTTCCATATAACACCACGTGCTTCTCCCCACAAGTGCCCCCCACCATGACCATCCCCCCTCTCTCCCTCCCCCTCCCCCCTCAGTCCATGGTTCCTCTCCAGTATTCGATAGTCTCCCTTGATCCGTGTCCCTCACTCATCCCCGCTCTCTTTCCCCCTTCCTCTCCCCATGGTCCCCTGCCAGG
>PISW01014182.1:0-22304 GCA_004023785.1 Mungos mungo
AAAAAAAAAAAAAAAAAAAAAAAAAAAAAAAAAAAAAAAAAAAAAAAAAAAAAAAAAAAAAAAAAAAAAAAAAAAAAAAAAAAAAAAAAAAAAAAAAAAAAAAAAAAAAAAAAAAAAAAAAAAAAAAAAAAAAAAAAAAAAAAAAAAAAAAAAAAAAAAAAAAAAAAAAAAAAAAAAAAAAAAAAAATCAGACCATAAAAGAGAGCAAAAGAGTACAGGGCCAAAAATAAAACACAAAACCCACCACAAAACAAGTAACAAAATGGCAATAAATATATACTATCAATAATTCTTTTGAATATAAATCAACTAAACACTCCAATCAAAAGATACTGGGTAACAGAGCAGATTTTAAGAAGACCCATCTCTGTGCTGCCCACAAAAGACTCATCTCGGACCTCAAGATCTCTGCAGATTGAAAGTGAGGGGATAGGGGTGCCTAGGTGGCTCAGTTGGTTAAGTGTCCAACTCTTGATAGCGCTCAGGTCACAACCTCATAGTTTATGGGTTTGAGCCCCACATCGGGCTCTATGCAGACAATGCAGAGCCTCCTTGGGATTCTCGCTCTCCCTCTCTCTCTGCCCCTCTCCCACTCAAGCTCACTCTCTTGCTCTCTCAAAATAAATAAAAAAGAAAGTGAGGGAATAGAGAAACAGTGCTCATGCAAATGGATGTCAAAAGAAAGCCAGAGTAGCGATACTTACATTGACAAAATAGACTTTAGAACAAAGGCTGTAACAAGACACGAAGAATGACACTATTCTTATCATAAAGGGAACAGTCCAACAAGAAGATACAATTGTAAATATTTATTCACACAACCTGGGAACAGCCAAATACATAAAACCGTTAATAACAAACATAAATGGAATAATTGATAGTCATTTACTATTATTACAATACTAACATCAAGGGACAGATCATCCAAACAGAAAATAAACAAAAACCATGGCTTTGAATGACACACTGGACCAGACTGGATTTAGTAGATATATTCAAAATATTCCATCCTAAAATAGAATTCATATTATTTTCAAATGCAAATGTAATATTCTCCAGAATAGGTCACATATTAGGCCACAAAACAAGTCCTAACAAATTCAAAAAGATCGAAGTCCTACCGTGCATCTTTTCTGATGACAGTGCTATGACCTACAACCACACACACACACACACACACACACACACACACACACACACACATCTGGAAAGACCACAAATACATGGAGGTTAAATAACATGCTACTAGACAATGAATGGGTCAGTCAAGAAATCATGTATATGAAAACAAATGAAAATGGAAACACAGTGTCCAAAATCTTTCAGATGTAGCAAAAACGGGTCCTAAGAGAGAAGTTTATAGCAATACAGGCCAACCTCAAGAAGCAAGAAAAATCTCAAACAACCTAACCTTGCACCTAAAGGGGCCAGAAAGACAACAAAACGCTAAACAAGTAAAAAGAAATAATAAAGATTAGAGCAGAAATAACTAATAGAAACTAAAAATAAACAATAGATCAACAAAAGTGATCAACCTCTAGCCAGAATCATGAGGGGCGGGGGAGGGGGGGACTCAAAATCACAAATGAAAGAGAAGTAACAACCAACACCACAGAAATAAAAACAACTCTAAGAGAATATTATGAAAAACTATATGCCAATAAATTAGACAACCTAAAAAAAATGGATAAATTCCTAGAAACATATAACCTCCCAAAACTGAATCAGGAAGAAATAGAAAATTTAAACAGACCAATTACCAGCAATTAAGTTGAATCAGTAATCAAAAACTCCCAACAAACAATTTTCCAGGACCCGATGGCTTTACAGGTGAATTCTACCAAACATTTAAAGAAGAGTTCATAGGAGATCCAACAAGGAAAAGAAATAGGGGGACCCGGAGTTCCCTTGTCCCTCAAACACAGCAGTGTTGAGGCCAGAGGACTTTGAGTTCCAAGAGTCAGAGCTGCAGTGACAGTGACATCTCCAGGTGTCTACAGGGACAACATGGCGGGCCATAGGCGCGTGACTGTGAACTGGGAGAGATCAAATGGGCAGTGGAGGCATGGATGGGAGGACCGCCCGCTGCAGAGAGACAAAGGGAAGAGAGAGAGAGGCTGTGGAAGGGTAGGACTATCTGGACAAGAGAAAAACCACGGACCAGGACAGGGTAGGATTTGATCTCTAACTGCAGGGCTTTCTCCAGACCGGGGCCGGCTGCCCAGTTCACACACCTAGGAGTGTGTGAGCGCCAGCCCGGGCTTGCTAACTAGTTCAGAGACGCGGTCTACAGCGGGAGAAAGCAATCCCCTCCCCGGGGTGTTGTGGGAAGAAGGTGTGTAAGTGTTCAAAGGACAAAGAATGCCTGCACCTGCCAGCCAGAGGTCCCATATCCTCAGCGCGGAGCAGCACTTCCCCGAACCGGGTTGCCCAAGCCGGGTCCTTCAGGACACCCGGGTTTAAGTCTCAGCAGAGCACCAGGTGGCGCCGGAGTCAGTGGAGCGGGATGAGCCGCCTGGTTCACGCCCGTGACACTGCAGGGATGGCCTGAACCGGAGTGGTTTGGGACACCCTGTCCGTGGAGGAGAGACTGGGCGTTGCCACTTTTCTCCCCATCACCAACACAGTGGGGCTCCCAGGAACGGACAGCGCGGGTGGGGGGGGGGGCAACGGAGGTGGGCCCCGCCCACACGAACCACGCCCCTCCGGCCGGGTACCTGCCTGGCTCCCCTCCCCCAGACCCGCGCTTCAACCGGTTCCAAGTCACTGGGGGTTTTCTTTTCTGCACTTAATTCTTGCACAATCTTATTATATGTATATATATTTTTTTTTCTTCCTTTTCTCCTTATCTCTTCCTTCCTCTAGTCTGGTTATTCCGTTGTTGGTCTATTTAAGCAGACATATTTCATCTATTCTCTTTACACCTGTTCTACATCTCCTCTATTGTCCTCTTTCTCGCTCTGGATTAGGCTGTATAGTTTCTCTGCCTTGTCAATTTTCTTTTCTGTTTTCCTGCCCCTATCATTTCTGTCTCTGTATGGGATAAGGCTTCTGCCATCAACACCACACCCACCCCGTTATTTTGTTGCTGTTGCTGGTGTTTGGGGGATTTGTGTGTGTGTGTGTGTATGTATGTGTGTGTGTGTGTGTGTGTGTGTTTTGTTTTTTGTTTGTTTTCCAAACAGGGGTTTGTCCAAAACCCTTACAGTGACAAATAGGGAGAATAAGCAGCCAAAGTTACAACAACAGAGAGCAAGTAACACACTCCAAAACAACGCCTCCCGAAGGGCCAGGCCCTGGACCCCCTCTTTAAGATAGCAGTGCTCACAGGCACAGGACACACAACCAACTTTTAAAACACATAAGGGACACAAAACTAGCCAAAATGATACAACAGAAGATTTCTCCCCAAAAGAAATTCCAGGAAGAAATGATAGCTAAAGAATTGATCGGGAGATGGAGGAGCCAAGATGGCGGAGAGGAAGGGAGCTCTGTAAACTCCGTCCGCCCCATCTATCGAACTGAGGACATTGCTCTCATCTGCAAGAGCGGAAGGAGAAAATACGGACTCCAGAAAGAAGAGAACCTCAAGGATACCTGAGTGACTGAGTGCGAACTGGGGAGATTGGAAAACGAGCCAGCCCGAGACGGGCAGGGGAGGCAGGAGCCCCAGCCCAACACAGGGCAAGCGTGCGGAGTCCGAGAGACAAAGGGAAGAGACAGAGAAACTGAATACGCTCATAGTACTGTCTCTGGGGAAGAGATAAAGAACGTTTAACCGCACTTGGAGAAACTCTCACGTCATATATAACTGCTGGGCAGTGCGAAACCCGAACCCAGGTAGCACAAGGGAAAGAACAGCTTCCAGCCCTGCGCCATCCCGGCGGGGAGTCAGGGGCCCCAGGGGCGCTCACTTCGACCTCGGCTGCAGGAGTGGGAGCACACACCTCATTTCCACATCTTGCCCCCAACATTGGCCACACGAATCCCGAATCCCGGGTGCCAACAGGGAAAAAATAGCCCCCACCCCAACGCGATCCCTGCAGGGAGTTGGCGGCAGTGGAGGCAGGGGCTCGCACTTTGGCTGCAGGAGCTCACAGCTCATTTCCGGCAGCGCCCTGCACCTCGGGCGGCGGCAGCACAATTCCCAGCCGGAGCCGAGAGAAACTCATCCCTCCCCCAATGCAATCGAGATCCCGGCTGGGGGCTGGCTGGGGGCTGGGTGTCCACAGTGGTGTCTGTGAGGGTGTGTACTTCACCTCCTGCTGCGCACCTTGCCCTCAGGCAGCGGCAGCCAAAATCCCGGCCTGAGCCAAAAGAAACTGATCCCTCTCCCTAGGAAGCCAGCCGCCAAAGCAAGTACATCTCATCTGTGGTAGCATAAAAGTGCATGGGCTAGGACTTTGAACCGAGGCGGGCCTGGAAAATACAGCTTGGCTCAGCTGCGGCACAAGGAGATTGGACTCATTAAAATGGCCTACACTGCCTAGTCCCAGCGGAGTGTGGCAAGCCGCCATTTTACTCTCTGCAGCCACCAAGGCGGAGCCTCTGAGAGCAGCCTCCGAGACCTACCACATCGAACCACGCCTATCTGCAAGGAGGAGCTGCTTTTTTTTTCTTTTTTTCTTCCTTTTTCTTTTTTTATACTTACTTTTTATTATTATTACCTTTTTTACTTAAATTTTTTTTTTAATTTTTACTCCTTATTATCCTTTCTCCTCTCTCCCTCTTTTTTTTCTTTCTTGCAATTCAGATATATTCTCCTGTGTCTCATCCTTATCTCTCCCTTCAACTAGTCATACATTTTTAGACTGTCCATTGTCCTTTGTTGTCTCTGACCCCCTTTATTATTTTTTTTCTTCTCCTTTTGTCTCTTTCCTCTCCATTTTCTTACTTTCCTTTCCCCCTTTTAATTTGTTTGTTTGTTTGATTTGTCTGTGCATTTGTGTGCTTCTGTTCCCTCTGTGTTTGTCTGTCTGTTTTCCTTCTTAGGGCTACCCCAAGAAACAAGCCAAAGTGTGCATGACGGCGAGTCCCAAATATTGCTGAGTAGGGAAATAAAATGTTCAAAAGTACAACAAGAGAAACTGAGACACCATTAAAAGAATATATCCTGAAACGACAGGCCCTGGACAGTCAATAAACCTCCTTTAACAGAGCAATATTAACAGGTTCACAGTGAACAATGAGCTTTTTAAAGCTGACAAGAGACAGAAAACTAACAAAAATGACAAAAGGAAGGAACTCTCCCCTGAAGAGCCTCTAGGAAGAAGTCACAGCCACAGAACTGCTCAAGGCATATCTAGACAACATACTGGGCCAAGAATTTTAAAAACTTGTCATAAAATTAATCGCTGGGGTTGAAAAAAGCATCAAAGAAGCAACTGAGACAATTACTAGACACTTTGAAAATAGGTCTGATGAGTTTAAAAAGGCTATATATAAGGTGAATAACAAAATGGAGGCAGCCACCTCAAGGATTGACGAGGCAGAGAGAAGAATAGGTGAATTAGGAGATATCGTTATAGCAAAAGAGGAAGCTGAAATAAAGAGAGAGAAATTGATCCAGGAGCAGGAAAGGAGAATTCGAGACATGAGTGATACAATCAAATGGAACAACATCCGTATCATAGGAATTCCTGAAGAGGAAGAGAGAGAGAAAGGTCCTGAAGGGATACCAGACTGAATTATAACTGAGAACTTCCCAAATCTGGGAAAAGAAATAGACATTCAAATTCAAGAGGCACAAAGAACCCCCTTACGACTTAATTTAAATCGACCTTCGGCACGACATATCATAGTGAAACTGGGAAAATATAAAGATAAAGAGAGAATTCTGAAAGCAGCTAGGGAGAAAAGGGCCCTCACATACAAAGGGAAACCTATCAGAGTGGTTACAGACCTATCTAATGAAACTTGGCAGGCCAGGAAGGAATGGCAGGAAATCTTCAATGTGATGAACAGAAAAAACATGCAGCCAAGAATCCTTTATCCAGCAGCCTGTTGTTCAAAATAGAAGGAGAGATAAAAGTGTTCCCAAATAAATAAAAACTGAGAGAATTCATGATCACCAAACCAGCCCTACAAGAAATCCTAAGAGGGACGCTATGAGGGAAAGATCGCAAAGAATACAAGGTGCCAGAGACACCACTATAAACATGAATTCTAGGGAGAACACAATGACTCTAAACCCACATTTTCAATAATAACACCGAATGTAAATGGACTGAATGCTCCAACCAAATGACACAGGGTAGATAAAAAAAAAAATTTAAAAAAATTCATCTATTTGCTGTCTACAAGAGACTCATTTTCAACCTGAAGATACCTTCAGGTTGAAAGTAAAGGAATGGAGAAATATCTATCATGCGACTGGAAGCCAAAAGAAAGCCAGAGTAGCCATACTTATATCAGACAAACTGGACATTAAGATAAAGGCAGTAACAAGAGATGAAGAAGGACATTATATAATAATTACAGGATCTCTCCATCAGGAAGAGCTAACAATTATAAATATCTATGTGCCAAATTCGGGAGTGCCAAAATACATAAACACAACTAATCATAGGCAGGAACAATCTTATTGATAAGAATGTGCTAATTGCAGGGGACTTTAATACTCCACTGACAGCAAAGGATAGATCAACCAGACAGAAAATCACTAAAGAAGCAATGGACCTGAACGACACATTGGAACAGATGGAATTGATAGATATATTTAGAACTCTGCATCCTGAAGAGAGGAAACTCACCTTCCTTGCGAGTGCACATGGCAGATTCTCCAAGACAGATCACATACTGGGGCATAAAGCAGCCCTCCATAAGTATAAATGAATAGAGATCATACCATGCACACTTTCAGATCACAATGCTATGAAACTTGAAATTAACCACAGGAAAAAGTCTGGAAAACCTCCAATAATGTGGAGGTTAAAAACCACCCTACTAAATAATGATTGGGCTAATCAGGCAATTAGAGAAGGAATTAAAAAAATATATGGAAACAAATGAAAATGAAAATACAACAATCCAAAATCTCTGGGACGCAGCAAAGGCAGTCCTAAGAGGAAAGTATATTGCAATCCAGGCCAATTTCAACAAACTAGAAAAAGCACAAATTCAAAATCTAACAGAGCACCTAAAGGATCTAGAAGGAGAGCTGCAAGAACACCCCAAACCCAGCAGAAGAAAAGAAATAATAAAGATCAGGGCAGAAATAAACAATATAGAATCCAAAAAAGGAGTCGAGCATATCAATGAAACCAAGAGTTGGTTCTTTGAAAAAATAAACAAAATTGATAAACCTCTAGCCAGGCTCCTCAGAAAGAAAAGAGAGAGCACCCAGATAGACAAAATCATGAATGAAAAAGGATCTATCATAACCAATCCCTTAGAAATACAAGCAATCATCAGAGATCACTATGAAAAATTATATGCCAACAAACTGGACAACACAGAAGAAAAGGACAAATTCCTAAATGCACATGTACTGCCAAAATTCAAGCAGGAAGAGATGGAAAGCATGAATAGACCAATAACCAGTGAAGAAATCGAATCCGTTATCAAAAATCTCCCAACAAATAAGAGCCCAGGGCCAGATGGCTTCCCATGGGAATTCACCAGACATTTAAAGCAGAGCTAATACCCATTCTTCTCAAACTATTCCAAAAAATAGAAATAGAAGGAAAACTTCCAAACTCATTCTATGAAGCCAGCATCACCTTGATACCCAAAACCAGACAGAGACCCAGCCAAAAAAGAGAACTACAGACCAATATCCTTAATGAATACAGATGCAAAAATACTTAACAAGATACTCGCAAATTGAATTAAACAGCATATAAAAAGAATTATCCAACATGATCAAGTGGGATTCATTCCTGGGTTACAGGGCTGGTTCAATATTCACAAATCCATCAATGTGATCCATCACATTAACAAAAGAAAGGATAAAAACCATATGATCCTGTTGATAGATGCAAAAAAAGCTTTTGACAAAATACAGCACCCTTTCTTAATAAAAACCCTTGAGAAAGTCGGAATAGAAGGAACTTACCTAAACATTATAAAAGCAGTTTATGAAAAGCCCACAGCCAATATGATCCTCAATGGGGAAAAACTGAGAACTTTCCACCTAAGATCAGGAACACGACAGGGGTGTCCACTCTCACCACTGTTGTTAACATAGTGCTGGAAGTCCTAGCATCAGCAATCAGACAACGAGAGGAAATAAAAGGCATCAGAATTGGCAAAGATGAAGTCAAACGTTCACTGTTTGCAGATGACATGTTACTCTACATGGAAAACCCGGCAGATTCCATCAGAAGCCTTCTAGAACTGATCCATGAATTCAGTAAAGTTGTAGGGTACAAAATCAATGTTCAGAAATCAGCTGCATTCTTATACACCAAAAATGAAGCAGCGGAAAGAGAAATCAAGAAACTGATCCCATTCACGATTGCACGAAAAACCATAAAATACCTAGGAGTAAACCTAACCAAGGATGGAAAGGGCCTATATGATGAAAACTATAGAAAATTTATGAAAGAGATTGAAGAAGACACCAAGAAATGGAAAAACATTCCCTGTTCATGGATTGGAATAATAAACATTGTGAAAATGTCAATACTACCCAAAGCAGTCTACACATTCAATGCAATCCCCATCAAAATTGCACCAACATTCTTCTCAAAGCTAGAACAAACTGTCCTCAAATTGGTATGGAACCACAAAAGACCCCGAATAGCCAAAGTAATGTTGAAGAAGAAAACCAAAATGGGAGGCATCACAATCCCAGACTTTAGCTTCTACTACAAAGCTGTAATCATCAAGACAGTATGGTATTGGCACAAAAACAGACACATGGACCAATGGAATAGAATAGAGAAGCCAGAAATGGGCCCACAAATGTATGGCCAATTAATTTTTGACAAAGCAGGAAAGAGTATCCGATGGAAAAAAGACTGTCTCTTTAGCAGGTAGTGCTGGGACAACTGGACAGCAACATGCAGAAGAATGAAACTAGACCACTGTCTTACACCATACACAAAAATAAACTCAAAATGGCTGAAGGACCTGAATGTGAGACAGGAAACCATCAAAACCCTCGAGGAGAAAGCAGGAAACAGCCTCCTTGATCTAAATCACAGCAATTTCCTACTCGACACATCCCCAAAGGCAAAGGAAATGAAAGCAAAACTGAACTCTTGGGACCTCATCAATATAAAAAGCTTCTGCACTGCAAAGGAAACAATCAAGAAAACGAATAGGCAACTGACAGAATGGGAAAAGATAGTTGCAAATGACATATCAGATAAAGGACTAGTATCCAAAATCTACAAGGAACTCACCAAACTCCACAACCAAAAAACAAATAACCCAGTGAAGAAATGGGCAGAAGACATGAACAGACACTTCTCCAAAGAGGACATCCAGATGGCCTACAGGCACATGAAACAATGCTCAGTATCGCTCATCATCAGGGAAACACAAATCAAAACCACACTGAGATACTACCTCACCCGAGTCAGAGTGGCTAAAATGAACAAATCAAGAGACTATAGATGCTGGCGAGGGTGTGGAGAGACAGGCACCCTCCTACACTGTTGGTGGCAATGTAAACTGGTGCAGCCGCTCTGGAAAACAGTGGGAGGTTCCTCAAAAAACTATCAGTAGAACTCCCTGATGACCCAGCAATAGCACTGCTAGAGATTTACCCAAGGGATAAAGAAGTGCTGGTACATAGGAGCACATGTACCCCAATGTTCATAGCAGCAATGTCAACAATAGCCAAAACATGGAAAGAGCCTAAATGTCCATCATCTGATGAATGGATCAAGAAGATGTGGTATATACATATACAATGGAGTATTACATGGCAATGAGAAAGAATGAAATATGGCCATTTGTAGGAAAGGGGATGGACCTCAAGGGTGTCATGCTAAGCGAAATAAGTCAAGCAGAGAATGACAGATGCCATATGTTTGCACTCATAGGTCTAGCAGGAGAACAGGAGAAACCTAATGGAGGACCAGGGGGAGGGGAAGAGGGAGAGAGAGTTGGGGAGAGAGAGGGACACAAAACTTGAGAGACTATTGAATACTGAAAAAGGACCGAGGGTTGAAGGCGGAGGGCAGAAAAGAGGTGATGGTGATGGAGGAGGGCACTTGTGGGGAAGAGCACTGGGTGTTGTATGGAAACTAATTTGACCATAAACTACTTAAACAAAATAATAAAGTGGGGATAATAGTAAAAAAAAAAAAAAAAAAAAAAAAAAAAAAAAAAAAAAAAAAAAAAAAAAAAAAAAAAAAAAAAAAAAAAAAAAAAAAAAGAAAAGAAAAGATAAAAACCATATGATCCTGTCAATAGATGCAGAAAAAGCATTTGACAAAATACAGCATCCCTTCTTTAAAAAAAAAAAAAAAAAAAAAAAAAACCCTTGAGAAAGTCTGGATAGAAGGAACTTACTTAAACATTATAAAAGCAATTTATGGGGGCGCCTGGGTGGCTCAGTTGGTTAAGCGTCCAGCCTCAGCTCAGGTCATGATCTCACGGTTTGTGGGTTTGAGCCCCTCGTTGGGCTCTGTACTGACAGCTCAGAGCCTAGAGCCTGCTTCAGATTATGTATCTCCCTCTCTCTCTCTGACCCTCCCCTGCTCACACTGTCTCTCTCCATCTCTCAAAAATAAGAAAAAATAAGTAAATAAAAATAAAAGCAATTTATGAAAAGCCCACAGCTAATATCATCCTCAATGGGGAAAAACTGAGAGCTTTCCACCTAAGATCAGGAACACGACAGGGGTGTCCACTCTCACCACTGTTGTTAACATAGTGCTGGAAGTCCTAGCATCAGCAATCAGACAACGAGAGGAAATAAAAGGCATCAGAATTGGCAAAGATGAAGTCAAACTTTCACTGTTCGCAGATGACATGATACTCTACATGGAAAACCCAGTCAACTCCAGCAGAAGCCTTCTAGAACTGATCCATGAATTCAGTAAAGTCGCAGGGTATGAAATCAATGTACAGAAATCGGTTGCATTTTTATCCACCAATAATGAAGCAACAGAAAGAGAAATCAAAAAATCAATCCCATTTACAATTGCACGAAAAACCATAAAATATCTAGGAATAAACCTAACCAAAGATGTAAAAGACCTGTAAAATGAAAACTATAGAAAGCTTATGAAAAAAATTGAAGAAGACACAAAGAAATGGAAAAACATTCTGTGCTCATGGATCAGAAGAATAAATATTGTGAAAATGTCAATACTACCCAAAGCAATCTATACATTCAGTGCAATCACAATCAAAATTGCTCCAACGTTATTCTCAAAGCTAGAACTATCCTAAAACTTGTATGGAACTACTAAAGAAACCCGAATAGCCAAAGTAATATTGAAGAAAAAAACCAAAATGGGAGGCATCACAATCCCAGACTTTAGCTTCTACTACAAAGCTGTAATCATCAAGACAGTATGGTATTGGCACAAAACCGCACACATAGACCAATGGAATAGAAGAGAGCCCAGAACTGGACCCACAAATGTATGGCCAATTAATTTTTGACAAAGTAGGAAAGAGTATCCGATGGAAAAAAGACTGCCTCTGTAGCAGGTGGTGCTGGGACAACTGGACAGCAACATGCAGAAGAATGAAACTAGACCACTGTCTTACACCATACACAAAAACAAACTCAAAATGGCTGAAGGACCTGAATGTGAGACAGGAAACCATCAAAACCCTCGAGGAGAAAGCAGGAAACAGCCTCCTTGACCTAAATCACAGCAATTTCCTACTAGACACATCCCCAAAGACAAGGGAATAAACAACAAAAATGAACCATTGTGACCCCATCAAGATAAAAAGCTTCTGCACTGCAAAGGAAACAATCAAATATCTAATAGACAACCAACAGAGTGGGAAAAGATAGTGGCAAATGGCATATCAGATAAAGGGCTAGTATCCAAAATCTACAAGGCACTCACCAAACTTCACACCCAAAAAACGAGTAATCCAGTGAAGAAAGGGGCAGAAAACATGAATAGACACTTGTCCAAAGAGGACATCCAGATGGCCAACAGGTACATGAAACTATGCTCAGTATCGCAAATCATCAGGGAAATACAAATCAAAACCACACTGAGATACTACCTCACCCCAGTCAGAGTGGCTAAAATGAACAAATCAAGAGACTATAGATGCTGGCAAGGATGTGGAGAAACGGGCACCCTCCTACACTGTTGGTGGGAATGTAAACTGATACAGCCGCTCTGGATAACAGTATATAGAGGTTCCTCAAAAAACTATCAGTAGAACTCCCTTATGACGCAGCAATAGCACTGCTGGGGATCTACCCCAGAGATACAGAAGTGCTGATGCATAGGAGCACATGTACCCCAATGTTCATAGCGGCACTTTCTACAATAGCCAAATCATGGAAAGAGCCTAAATGCCCATCAACTGATGAGTGGATAAAAAAGATGTGGTACATATATACAATGAAGTATTACATGGCAATGAGAAAGAATGAAATATGGCCATTTGTAGCAAAGTGGTCGGACCTCAAGGGTGTAATTCTAAGTGAAATAAGTCAGGCAGAGAAGGACAGATAATACATGTTTTCACTCATAGGTCTAACAGGAGAAACCTAACAAGGGACCATGGGAAGGGGCGGGGGGGAAAGAAAATTAGTGAGAGGGAGGGAGGCAAATCATGAGAGACTCTTGACTACTGAAAAGAAACTGAGGGCTGAAGAAGGAGGAGGAAAGGGGAAGGGGGTTGATGGTCATGGAGGAGGGCACTTGTGGGGAAAAGCACAGGGTGTTATATGGAAACTAAGTTGGCAATAAACTATTAATTTTAAAAAAAAGGGAATTGAGGGGATGGAGAACCATCTATCATGTTACTGGCAGTCAAAAGAAAGCTGGAGTAGCCATACTTATATCAGACAAACTAAATTTTAAACTAAAGGCTGCAAAAAAAAAAAAAAAAACTAAAGGCTGTAACAAGAAATGAAGAATGACATTATATCATAATTATGGGGTCTATCCATCAAGAAGAGCTAACAATTATAAATGTTTATACACCCAATTTCAAAGCACCCAAATATATAAAACAATCACAAACATAAGTGATCTTATTGATAAGAATGTGGTAATTGCAGGGGACTTTAATACTCTACTTACAGCAATGGACAGATCATCTAGACAGAAAATAAACAAACAGTGGCCCTGAATGATACACTGAACCAGATGGACTTGACAGATATCTTCAGAACTTTTCATCTAAAAGCAGCAAAATACACATTCTTCTTGAGTACACATGGAACATTATCCAAAATAGATCACGTACTGGGTCACAAAACAGCCCTCAATAAATATAAAAGAATTGAGATCATACCATGCACATTTTCAGATCACAATGCTATGAAACTTTAATCAACCACAGGAAAGCTTTGGAAAACCTCCAAATGCATGGAAATTAAAGAACATCCTACTAAAGAATGAATGGGTTAATCAGATATTTAAAGAAGAAATTTAAAAATATATGGAAACAAATGAAAATCAAAATACAATAGTCCAATCCCTTTGGGGTGCAGCAAAGGCAGTCCTAAGAGGAAAATACATTGCAATTCAGTCCTATCTCAAGAAATAAGAAAAATCCCAAATACAAAATCTAAATGCACACCTAAAGGAACTAGAAACAGAATAGCAAAGAAACCCCAAGGCCAGCAGAAGAAGATAAATAATAAAGATCAGAGCAGAAATAAATATAGAATCAAAAAACAATCCAGTAGAACGGATCAATGAAACTAAGAGATGGTTTTTTGGAAAAATAAAATTGATAAACCCCTAGCCAGACTTCTCAAAGAGAGAGAGGACTCAAACAGATAAAAATCACAAACAAAAATGAACTTATCACAACCAATCCCTCAAAAATACAGTTATCATAAAATACTATGAAAAATTATATGCCAACACACTGGACAACCTGGAAAAAATGAACAAATTCCTAGACACCTAAACACTACCAAAACTCAAATAGGAAGAAAGAGAAAATTTGAACTGACCTGTAAATAGTGAAGAAATTGAATCAGTTATCAAAAATCTCCCAACAAATAAGAGCCCTGGGCCAGATGGTTTCCCTGGGAAATTCTGCCAGACATTTTAAAGCAGAATTAATACCCATTCTTCTCAAGCTGGAAACGGAAGGAAAGCTTCTGGACTCATTCTATGAAGCCAGCATTACCTTGATTCCCAAACCAGACAGAGATCCCACAAAAAAGGAGAATTACAGGCCAATCCCTGATGAACACGGATGCAAAAATTCTCAACAAGATACTAGCAAATCGAATTCAATAGCATATAAAAAGAATTATTCACCATCATCAAGTGGGATTCATTCCTTGATGAGTGGGGTGGTTCAATATCTGCAAATCAATCAATGTGATACATCACATTAATAAAAGAAAGGATAAGAATCATAAAATCCAAGGGGCGCCTGGGTGGCTCAGTTGGTTAAATAGCTGACTTTGGCTCTTGCCCCATGTCGGGCTCTGTGCTGACAGCTCAGAGCCCGGAGCCTGTCTTCAGATTTTGTCCATCCCCTGCTCACACTGTCTGTCTGTCTCTCTCTCTCTCAAAAATTAAAAAAAAAAAAAAAAAAAACATTAAAAAAAATTTTTAAAGAATTTGTGAAAAAAAAAATCATACAATCCTGTCAGCAGATGCAGAAAAAGCATTTGACAAAACACAGCATCCTTTCTTAATAAAAACCCACAAGAAAGCCAGAATAAGAGGAACATAATAAAAGCCATATATGAAAAGGCCACTGCCACTGCCAATATCATCCTCAATGGGGAAACACTGAGAGCTTTCCCCCTGAGATCAGGAACACGACAGGAATGTCAACTCTCACCACTGTTGTTTAACATAGTGCTGGAAGTCCTAGCATCAGCAGTCAGACAACAAAATGAAAAAAATCCATCAAAATTGACAAGTCCAACTTTCACTTTTTGCAGAAAACATGATACTCTACCTGGAAAACCTAAAAGGCTCCATCAAAAGGCTACTAGAACTGATATGTGAATTCAGCAAAGTCAAAGGGTACAAAATCAATGTTCAGAAATCGGTTGAATTTTTATACACCAATAATGAAGCAACAGAAAGAGAAATCAAAAAATCAATCCCATTTACAATTGCACAAAAACCCATAAAATACCTAGTAATAAACCAAACCAAAGATGTAAAAGATCTGTATGCTGAAAACTATAGAAAGCTTATGAAGGAAATTGAAGGAGACGCAAAGAAATGGAAAAACATTCCATGCTCATGGATCAGAAGAATAAACATCGTCAAAATGTCAATGCTACCCAAAGCAATCTACACATTCAGTGCAATCCCAATCAAAATTGCATCGACATTCTTCACAGAGCTAGAACAAACTATCCTCAAATGTGTATAGAACCATAAAAGACCCCAAATAGCCAAAGTAATATTGAAGAAGAAAACCAAAACGGGAGGCATCACAATCCCAGACTTCAGCCTCTACTACAAAGCTGTCATCATCAAGACAGTACAGTATTGGCACAAAAATAGACAGATAGACCAATGGAATAGAATAGAGAACCCAGAATTGGACCCACAAATGTATGACCAACTAATCTTTGATAAAGCAGGAAAGAATATCCAAAGGAATAAAGACAGTTTCTTTAGCAAATAGTGCTGGGAAAACTAGACCTCGACATGCAGAATGAACCTGGACCACTTTCTTACACCATACACAAAAATAAATTCAAAATGGATGAAAGACCTAAATGTGAGACAGGAAACCCTCAAAACCCCAGAGGAGAAAGCAGGCAACAACGTTTTTGACATTAGCCATAACAATTTCTTGCTCAACACATCTCCAAAGACAAGGGAATTAACAAAAATGTACTATTGGGACCTCATCAAGATAAAAGCTTCTGCACTTCAAAGGAAACAATCAACAAAACTAAAAGGCAACCGACAGAATGGGAAAAAATATTTGCAAATGACATATTGGACAAAGGGTTAGTATCCAAAACCTATAAAGAACTTACCAAACTCAACACCTAGGAAACAAATAATCCAGTGAAGAAATGGGCAGAAGACACGAATAGATATTTTCCAAAGAAGACATCCAGATGGCAAATAGACACATGAAAAGATGCTCAATGTCACCCATTATCAGGGAAATACAAAACAAAACCACACTGAGATACCACCTCACATCAGTCAGAGTGGCTAAAATTAACAACTCAGAAAAAATCAGATGATGGCAGGGATATGGGGAAATGGGCACCCTCTTGCACCATTAGTGGGAAGGCAAACTGGTGCAGCCCCTCCAGAAAACAGTGTGGAGGTTTCTCAAAAAATTTAAAATAGAACTACCCTAAACCAACAATAGCACTACTAGGAATTTATCCAAAGGATACAGGAGTGCTGATTCAACAATAGCCAAATCACGGAAAGAGCTTAAATGTCCATCAACTCATGAATGGATCAAGAAGATGGGGCTTATACATACAATGGAAAACTACTTGGCAATGAGAAAGAATGAAATCGTGCAATTTGCAGCAACATAGATGAAACTGGAGGGTACTAAGCTAAGTGAAATAAGTCAGAGAAAGACAGACATCATATGTTCTCACTCATATGGGGATCCTGAGAAACTTAACAGAAGACCATGGTAGAAGGGAAGGAAAAAAAAGTAGTTACAAACAGAGAGGGAGGCAAACTATAAGAGACTCTTAAATACAGAGAACAAACTGAGGGTGGATGGGGGGTACAGGGGAGGGGGAGAAATGGGTGATGGGCATCGAGGAGGGCACTTGTTGGGATGAGCGCTGGGTGCTGTATGTAAACGATGAATCTACCCCCAAAACCAAGCGCACACTGTACACACTATGTGTTAGCCTATGTTAGCCAAGTTGACAATAAATTATATTTTTAAAAAAAAGAAATTAGGCTGGTATTCATTTTTGAGAAATGTGAAATAAAAAACCATATGCATCACTAAATAGATAAATAAAGGAAAACCATATACATCACTAAATAAATAAATAAAAACCAATCACATTGGGGGAAAAAAGGAGTTCATATCTACTGTTCTCAAAACTATTCCCAAAAAATAAAAGAAGGAAAGCTTCCAAAACTATTCTATGAGGCCATAAAACCTACCAAAACCATATAAAGACACCACACACACATAAAAAGACACCACAAAAAAAGAGAACCAGAGGCCACTATCTCTGAGGAAAACAGATGCAGAAATCCTCAACAAAATATTAGCAAACCATATCCGACAATACATTAAAAAAATCACTTACCATGATCCATCAAGTGGAATTTATTCCAAGGATGCAAGGTTCAATATTTACAAATCGATCGTGATCCACCACGTTAACAAGAGAAGGGATAAACACCATATGATTGTTTCTATAGACACTGAAAACGTATGTGACAAAGTACAACATCCATTCATGATAAAGACCTCAGCAAGGGCCCATGGCCCACTCAGTCAGTAGAGCATGCGACTCTTGATTGCAGGGTTCAGAGTTGAAGCCCCATGTTGGGTGTAGAGATTACTTAAAAATAAAATCTTAAAAGGAAAAAAAGGCCCTTAGCAAAGTAGGTTTAGAAGGAACAGACCTCAACATCAGAAAGGCCATAGATGAAAAATCCACAGCTAACATCATACTTACTGGGGAAAAACTGAAAGCTTTTCCCCTAAGCACAGGTACAAGGTAAATATGTCCACTCTCAACATTTTATTCAACATATTCCTGGAAGTCCTAGCTACAGTAATCAGACAACCGAAAGGAATAAAAGGCATCCAAATTGGTAAGAATGAATTCAACAAAGTCCCAGGATACACTCACTGTGCAAGAATCTGTTGCATTTCTGGGCACCTGGGTGGCTCAGTTGGTTAAGCGTCCAACTCTGGCTCAGGTCATGATCTCACGGTTTCTGGGTTCGAGTCCCACATCGGGCTATGTGCTCGCAGCCCAGAGCCTGGAGCCTGTTGCTGATTCTGTGTCTCCCTCTCTCTCTGCCCTTCCCCTGCTCGAGCTCTGTCTCTCTCAAAAATAAATATAAGTGTTTTAAAAATGTGTTTAATCTGTTTTATTTCTTCACAATAATGAAATAGCAGAAAGACAAATTAAGAAAACAATTCCATTTACAATTGTACCAAAAAGGATAAAATAGAATCATGAAAATTATAAAATATTGATGAAAGAAACTGAAGATGGCAGAAATAGAAAGATATTCCATGCTCCTAGATTGGAAGAAAAATATTATAAAATGTCCATAACATCCAATCTACAGATTTAATGCAATCCCTATCACAATACCAACAACATTCTTCACAGAACTAGAACAAACAATCCCACAATTTTTATGGAACCACAAAAGACCTTAAAAAGCCAAGACAATCTTGAAAAAGAAAAATGTAGTTGGAGGTATCATTATTCCAAATTTCAAGTCACCCTTTCTAGTAAAGCTGTAGTAATCAAAACAGTATGGTACTGGCACAAAAATAAACACATAAAGCAATGGAACAGAATAGAAAGCCCAAGAAAACACCCACAATTTGATGGTCAATTAATCTTTGCCAAATGAGACAAGAATATGCAACAGGAAGAAGACAGTTTCTTCAACAAATGGTGTTGGGAAAACTGGGCAGCCACCCGCAAAAGAATGAAACTGGACCATTTGCTTATACCATACACGAAAATAAACTCAAGCTGGATTAAGAACCTGACAGTGAAACCTGAAACCATAAAAATCCTTGAAGAGAGCACAGACAGGAACTTCTCTGACATCAGCTGTAGCAATATTTTCCCTGAGGCAAGGGAAACAAAAGTAAAAACAAACTATTGGGACTAGATCAAAATGAAAAGCTTCTGCACGGTGAAGGAAACAATCAACAAAACTAAAAGGCAACCTATGGAATGGGTGAAGATATTTGCAAATGACAAATGTGATAAAGGGTTAGTATCCAAAATACACAAAGAACTCCTACAACTCAACACCAAAAACAAACAAACAAACAAACAAATACCAATCCAGTTTAAAAATAGACAGACGAGGGGTGCCTTGGTGGTTCAGTCAGTTAAGCATCAAACTTCGACTCAGGTCATGATCTCACGGCCTGTGAGTTTGAGCCCCACATCAGGCTCGGTGCTGACAGCTCAGAGACTGGAGCCTGCTTCAGATTCTATGTCTCCCTCTCTGTCTCTGCCCCTCCCCACTTGTGCTCTGTCTCTCTCTCTCTCTCAAAACTAAACATTAAAAAATTGCTTTAAAAGGACGGACAACATGAATAGACATTTTCCCCAACAAAACATACAGATGACCAACAGATACATGAAAAGGTGCTCAGAAAAAATAAAAATAGAAAAAATCATCACTAATCATCAGGGAAATATAAATCAAAACTACAATGATACTTCACACCTGTCAGAATGGCTACAAGAAGACAGCAGGTGTTGGTGAGGATGTGGAGAAAAAGGAAACTCATGCACTGCCGGTGGAAATGTAAACTGGGGCAACCACTGTGGAAAACAGCATGGAGGGGCCTCAAAGTGTTAAAAATACAAGTGCCCCTTGGGGCACGTAGGTGGCTCAGTTGGTTTAGCGTCCAACTTTGGCCCAGGTCATGCTCTCACACCATAAATTCAAGCCCTACTATATCAGGCTCTGTCAATCCAGTAATTGCAGCACTGGGTATCTATCTACCAATACGAATCACTAATTTGAAAGGATACATTCACCTGTGTGTTTACAGCAGCATTACTTGCAACAGTCAAATTATGAAAGCAGCCCATGTCCATCAATAGATGAATGGATGAAAAAGATGTGGTTTATGGAAAGAGCATAAATGTCCATCACCTGATGAATGGATCAGGAAGATGTGGTATATATACACAATGGAGTACTACATGGCAATGAGAAAGAGTGAAATCTGGCCATTTGTAGCAACATGGATGGACCTCGAGGGTGTCATGCTAAGCGAAATAAGTCAGGCGGAGAAGGACAGATACCGTATGTTTGCACTCATAGGTCTAACAGGAAAGTAGGAGAAACCTAATGGAGGACCAGGGGGAGGGGAAGAGGGAAAGAGTTGGGGAGAGAGAGGGACACAAAACTTGAGAGACTACTGAATACTGAAAACGAACTGAGGGTTGAAGGGGAAGGGGGAGGGGGGAAAAGAGGTGGTGGTGATGGAGGAGGGCACTTGTGGGGAAGAGCCCTGGGTGTTGTATGGAAACCAATCTGACAGTAAACTTAAAAAAAAAGAAAAAGAAAAAGAAAAAGATGTGGTTTAGGGGCTCCTGGCCGGCTCAGTTGGTAGAGCATGCAACTCTTTTTTTTTTTTTAATTTATTTTTTAATGTTTTATTTATTTTTGATACAGAGAGAGACAGAGCATGAGAGGGGGAGGGGCAGAGAGAGAAGGAGACACAGAATCCGAAGCAGGCTGTAGGCTCTGAGCTAGCTGTCAGCACAGAGCCTGATGTGGGGCTCGAACCCACGAACATGAGATCTGACCTGAGCCGAAGCCAGAGGCCTAACCGACTGAGCCACTCAGACGCCCCCAGCGTCCAACTCTTAATGTCAGAGTGGTGAGTTCAAGTCGCACATTGGGTGTAGAGCTTACTTAAAAAAAAAAGTATACACACACACACTATTCGGCCATAAAAAGAGTGAAATCTTGCCATTTGCAACAACGTGGATGAGGCTAGAGTATATAGATTACGCTAAGGGAAATCAGCCAGTCAGAACAAGACAAATGCCATATGATGTCACTCATAGGTGAAATTTCAGAAATAAACCAAAAAATAGACTTTTAACGATGGAGAACAAACGGATGGTTACCAGAGGGGCGGAGGTGGGGGAGGGGGAAATAGAGGAAGGGACTTAACAGCCCACTTCCGGTGCCGAGCACTGGGTCACCTACAGAATCGCACATCGCTGCATTGTATGTGATTAACAGGGCCCTGTGTGTTAACTAGGATGGAATTAAAGTGCCTTAGGGGACCCTGGGAGGCTCAATCAGTTACGCTTCCGATTCTCATGTTCTGCTGGGGTCCTGATCTCACAGTTCCATGGGTTCAAGCCCCGCCTCAGGCTCCGGACTGAGCGTGCAGAGCCTGCTTGGGATTCTTTCTTTCTCTCTCTGCCCCTCCTCTCTCTCAAATAAACAAACTTCAGAAAAATGTTTTAAAGCATTATTATATTGTGGCAAAAATAATAATAAATAAAAACTAAATAAAACAAATGTGAAAAGAAAAACCCCTTTGCATCTAGTGGTCCCGGGGATTTGGGGGGCCAAGCTCAGAACGGAGGGGGGCACTGAGAAACCACAGAAATGCACAGGCCAGGCACTGCCTTTCCTAAACTGCTGGCTGCCTGCTCTTCCGGGTCTGAGCTGCTGCACCGGACACCCCTAAGGCCACACCCTGCGGTGTCGGGCAAAGAACCGGGGCAGAGCCAGGGGGACCCTGACTGCCGCTCCCCGCCCGACGCCCACAAAGGAGAGGGTCCTGCTCCAATGCCAGGGCGTGGAAGTGCACAGATTCATCTTACGAGTCCTTTGTCGCCCTGGCAGTCGCTGCCTCCCTGTAAGAAGCCCCAGGGGCTGTCCTGCCCACTCATTGTCGCAGACTGTCATGGGGGGGGGGGGGCTTTGCCCCACACCCAGACACCCTCCGCTGGGCGAGGGGCACTTCCCACGCCCTCCCTTCCTCCACTCGCCACTGCCACTGCCGTTGGGTGTGAGCCAGGGGCAGGCTGTGTCTGGGAGGCCACAGCAGGGAGGAGGTCCATTCATTCCAGAACAGTGGAGGCACAAAGCACGATCAGGCCAGTGAGCGGGGCTGCTGAGTTCTGTGCCCAGTGCGTCAGCCACAGCACCCACCGCCTGGCCTTGGGGTGCGAATCCCCGCCCCAGGGAAAGCCCGGGGCACAGGAGTGGCCAGCTAGCTCCAGGCTGCTGGAAGGGGTCTGTGGCCAGCATTCTGCCCTACATGAAGCGTGGGAACTAATGCAACAGGACAAAAATCGAGCCAGAAATCCGGGAAGAAAACTCCAGAAAAGAGCTTGCAGTATAGGAAGAAATGCAGTGCACGGGTTTTGTTATTCTCCGGAAAGCAGTAAGGGCAGAGCTGAGCTGAATGGAGCTATAGAGCATCCGAAACAAGACGGAGACCTCCCTTCCCTGCAGGGGACCCATGGCCTCATCCCTGGCGGCCAGATACCCTCCCCCCCACCCCCC
>PISW01014183.1:0-13203 GCA_004023785.1 Mungos mungo
GGGGGGGGGGGGGGGGGGGGGGAGGCTCGGATACGGGGCGACCAGCGCCCTGGCCTCAAGACCCAAGTCCAGAGGGAGCCCCAGGCCTCAGGGAGGGCCCAGTGTGGGCCGAGAGGGTTCTCAGAGGGTGGACAGCCAGGACCGTGACCTTCGGGGACTGGCCCGTGAGAGATGTGGGGTGGCAGTGCTGACACTTGGGTGAGGGTCGTGGGGACTGACGGCAGGGGATGGTGGCAGGTGGGGGGGAGACCTGGTAGGGCCCAAGGGGCAGCAGCTGCCAGTGCCAGTGGGGGAGGGATCCTCAGAGTGACTGGCTCCCTGAGGTAGGGCAGGGGGTGATGGGGCCACACGAGGGCCGGGCAGGCTGCCCGTAGCCCCAGACTGCAGGGGCGGATTGTCCCCCGGGGCCTCCTCCAGAGAAGGAGACCCTCCGGTCCGCCCGTGGGGGGCGCAGGGCACGGGCCAGGCCAGGGCCTATCCCCCAGCTGAGGCCGGAGAGGCGGGGCGGGGCGGCAGTGAGCCGCTGTCCTAGGCTGGCTGGGCACACAGAAGGCGCCTGGTGGGAGCCGCGGCCCCACAGGGCCCTCTATGTCCCCTCCCCTCCCCTCCCTGAAGAGCTGTGACCAGACCCAGCAGCTGCTTTGAGCAAGACTGGCACAACATTCTCAGGGTGCCTCCCCCTACCCCCCCCACCAATGCCAGTTCCAGGCTGGGGAGAAGCCAGCAGCCTGGGGGCCAGGGGTTGGGAGGGGGACAGGGCCTAGGGGAACTGGAGTCCTGGGTGGGGTGAGGGGCCCAGTGCTGCAGCCCGAGGGCTCCCTGAAGGAGGAGGCAGCCGACCCAGGGCCCTGCCCCTTGGGCTGCCAGTTTCCGAGACTTGAGGCTTCAGCAGGCGGGGGCGGCCGGTTCTCATCAGCCCCTGGAGCCAGCGGTTTGGCCAGCGCGCCTGGGCTGGGGGAGGGGCCGGCCTCAAGCAGGCAGGCACCCCTCCAAGGCCCCCTCAAGCCCCAAACCCGCCCTGGGTACTCGAGGCCAGGATGACCCTCACATCTCAGAGACAGGGCTGTACGGGGAGAAGGGGCCCCTGCTCCGCAATGGGACTGCCAGCGAGGGAGGCTTCCTGGGGGAGGCAAGGCCTGGGGAACGAAGAACCGGGAGAAGGAAGGGAGCTGGGGGAGAGGAGCAGACAGAGCTGCGCAGCCTCGCTGCCGCCCCAAGAGCGGCCCTGCCCGGTGGAGGGCCGGCCGGAAGACGCCCCCAGACAGGGTCACCAGAGATGAGAGGCCTCAGGCTCCCCGACCCCGGAGCTTCGCCCCAGGCTGTGAAGACAGGCAGCCGGGGCCGGGGTCAGATGCTCCCTGTGCCTGCCGTCAGCACGATCCTGTTTCATAACCAGGCTGGATTCCACCCCAGCCAAGGAAAGAGCATAAAAACCCGATATATTTTAATTATATCTTTGAGGACCGCGAGCAGAATCGTTTCCAGATGGGGACCCAGCGGTGCCGCCTGCGCTCGGCCTGGGGTAAGGGGGAGAAGGGAGGATGGGCCAGGCCCCTCTAGGGTGACACTGGCTGCCGTGGCACGGGGCTCGCTGCCCAGATGGGAGTAGTTCTTACTGTTCATGATTGCCATTGTATAGATGGGGAAACTGAGGCTCAGGCCTGCTGGGCTGCGCAGCCTGAAGGAGAGCAGTTGGCACCCTGGCCCGGGGTCGGGGGGGCTGCTTTCCAAGCAGTGGCCTCCCTGGAGTGGGCAGGCCTCGACCCCAGAGCAGGGGCCAGCAGGAGACCCGCGTGTCCAGGCCCCAGGTCAGCCGAGGGCCTGGACGGCTCTGCCTTGCTGACTACTGAGTCCGGCTCCCTCCTGGCGCCCAGTGAGTGGGCGCTGTCCCCCGGCTTCTGTGTCCCCGCTGCTGCCTGGGACCCCTCCCCCGGCCGACCGGGCCTCCCTCATACCCCAGCGCTGGGGACCGGGCCCTACGGGCTCAGGGAGACGCGGCCCGAGGGCAGGGCGCCCCCTGGGTGTCATCGCGGCTCAGTGGGCAGTCAGCGAGGGGGCCTGGGGAGCCTGCCAGGTGCCAGGATCTTCCTCCTTGTGCCCCGCCCACTCGACAACCCCAGGATGACCCTGAGTGAACCGAGGCTGGCAGGGTCAAGGCCGGGACCTGGTCCGGCACCAGGCAGAGTACCCCTATCTGCCATGCCTCTGGGGCGCCTGCCTGCTGCCAGGCCCTGGGGCGCCCGCGGCAGACGTGATGTCATCCTGCGGCCTCACCTCCGCAGGGAACAGTGAAGGTGCTCCGAGGGCCCACCGAGGCAGGTGTGGGTGTGCTCCCGCACCCGGGCTTCCCAAGGCCGATGACTCACCCCTCCCCTCCCACCCACAGCCCTCAGCTCTGCGCAGGCCTCGCAGGCCCCTGGCCAATGCTGGTGGGAGTCGGGCTTCCTTCTGGTCCTTCCCCGGGCGCCCCTGCACTGCTAACGCCAGCGGCCACCTCCCAACCGGAGGCCGCCTGGCACCAGCAGGCCCGACAGACCGCGTTCTCTGACACCCAGGACGGAGCAGACCACATGTGCCTCCCCTGTGGACCGCCATCAGCTTCCTGGCAGCTCAAAAATCTACACTTTCTGGGTGCGAACTCCCTGGATTCTGGCCAACACTGCCTTCCATTTCCATTTTCTGTCCTCCACATACCCAACCCGCCCCTCCATACACTCACCCCTGCACCCTCCTTACACTCACCCCTCCACCTCCATATATCCAACCAGCCCACCCCTCCATACACTCACCCCTGCACCCTCCATACATTCACCCCTCCACCCTCCATACATTCACCCCTGCGCCCTCCATACACTCACCCCTGCACCACCCCTCCACCCTCCATATACCTCCCCCTCTATACCCTCATTACCCACCCGCCTCCCACGTACCAGAGCTCCCATGCCCACCAGGCTCCCCGTCTCCCTACCCCTCAGTGTGCGTGCAGCCCCCCATGCCGCAGGCACCCACAGACCTACTGGCTCACCAGACAGCTGTGTGCACCCCTCTGGTCACGCTCCATCGCTGTGTCCCCCGTCCTGCCACGGGACCAGTGATGGATCCATGCACCCGACAAACATTCACCGAATGTGTGTGTGGACCCAGGCACCACCAATGGAGCGGCCCAGCCGAGTGGCCACCGGGTCTGCAGTGGGTGTGCTGTGACGGGAGGCAGGTGGGGGACGGGGTGGGTCCCGAGGGCGCGGGGCAGGAGTCGTGTGGGAGACAACAGTCCTCATACATGGAGTCTGGGACCACAGGAGGGAGCGAGGGCCACCTTGGCCCAGCTGGACGTGGGGGTGCGGGAAGGGCTCGCCTCCACCCCCAGGGGTAAGGGCTGCACCAAAGGCTGGAACTGGAATGGGGGAGGGGTGACACCACCACCACCTCCCTCCAGGGCTGCAGCCCGGGGTTCCGGGAAGGCCCGGCCCGGACAGGCCTGAGCAAGCATGATGGAGGCGGGCCTCCCTCCCATCCTGCTCCCCCCTCCGGCGGACGGTGGGCCGGGGCTGACATCCCCGGCGTGACCTGCCTGCCTCAGGCCCTTCTTGGGCGCTGCCCGCGCTGCCTACAGGGAGTGACCGCACGACCCCCCAGAGCTGGAGCCCACCCCCAGAGCTGCCCTCCATGCCCGGCAGTGAAGGAGAGGCCTGGTTCCTGGTGTCCCCCGGAGCACGGGTCACCGAGGTGCTGGTTCAGGAAAGCTCCCTCTCCTCAGGCGTCGGTCCTGCTGCTCTGGGTGCCCCTGGGCTCTGGCATCAGGCCAGGGCAACCAGCTCTGTGAGGCTGTGGGGACCAGGAAGTGCTACCTCTGAGCCAGCCCTGTGCCCACTTCAGCGGGGGGGGGGGGAGTGTCTGCAGGCAGTGGTAAGTGCCATGGGGCTCAGGAGTCACTGCCAGCGGCGTGGGTGAGGGCGGGTCTGCCTCACTGCCATGTCCCCCGGGCTGGCACGGTGCCTAGTCCGAGGTCTCGATCCCTGAGAATGGGGAGACCAGGCCCCCACCTGCTCAGCTGGGGTCAGTGGCCCCGACCCTTGAAAGCCACACTCAAAGCTGCCTCAGGTGGAGGGTGGCCTCTGAGGTCCTCGCTACGCTGCGCCTGGGCCACGCTGGTGGCCGCTTAGTGGACAGCTGGCAGAGTTCCCGGCAGAGGCGTGGCGAGGAGGGTGTCCTCATTGACGGTAACCCCGGGTCCCTCCCCACCCCAGCTGAGACAGAGCTGGGAATATTGGAGTGGAGACCAAGATTCGAGAACACCATCCCCTGGCAGTACTGGGACGTGGCCAAGGTTCCCAGGAGAGCCGAGTGAGTGGTGGTGATCCGTGACATGGGACGTGGGGGCCTGGCAAATCCCAGCGTCCAGCTGAACCCCCCCTCCATGAGCACAGGGAAGGGGGACACCCTCTTCGGGCATCTCTTTGATGCCCACAAGTTCTCCCAGGCCACAGAGCAGCTCCCTGGGGAGAAGGGGTGCCTAGTTCCCCGGGGGAACTGACAGGCACCCTCCTGGATGCGCCTGGGGAGGCCGGGGGGGGGGGCCCGAAGAGGAAGGGTAGGTCTGCGTCCCACATCAAGGCTCCTGGTGCCCACGCGCACGCCTCAGCTGTGTGTGGCCCCGGGGCCCCCGCCCCAGTCAGAATGCCACCGAGCCCCCTTCTCCGGCAGCAGAGATAACGTGTGACTGAGAACAGATAAACTTGCCCGCCCCAGGACCTGATTATCGGCAAATCCCGGGAAGTTCCCGCCCCATCCTGAAACTCCATCCGCTGCCCAGCTCGGCCTGGGCAGTGATCCCGCCCATCTGGGGCAGGCCTGGTCCCAGAGGCCACCGCCGCACGCACCCGCTGCCTCTCTCTGAGGCCCCAGCCTTCTCCACCCACTTTAGAGGCAAGCTGACTGAGGGTCCCCAGGGTCCTCCCCACCTGACTTTGCCGTGGCCGGGCCAGAGCCCCCTAAATGTCCGGTGGACCAGCAGGCCCCTGCGTGAGGGCTCAGCGAGGAAGCCGACTTGTGCTTTCTCATGTCCCCAGACCCAGTGCCCCCCAGGTCCTCACCAGACTGGACCCAGCCTTTGAAGTGGTGGGGGTCCATGCAAGGGAGTCCTAATGGTGGCCTTGTCAGTGGGGATTGGAGAGCCCCCACCTCCCAGGGAGGTGACACAGGGAAAACCCAGCCCACCCAGGAGGCCCCCAGGGATGGGAGAGAACCTAGTGGGGGGGGACACTGGGGACAGCAGGAAAGGTAGCCATTTCCCAGGGCCCCGTGGCAGTGCTCCCAGCGGAGACGGGAGCTTAGGGCAGGAAGGTCTCAGGGCACCCGGGTGGGACACCAGGAAGAGGGGCGGGCACTCGGGAGGTGTGGGGGCCAGATGCTCAGCCAGCCTGTGCGACAGATAGGTACACGGAAGCCAAGCGGCCTTGGCCGTGGTCACCTGCAGGTCAGCAGCAGAACTGCGAGGGTGTCACGGGCAGTGGAGGCCGCGCAGAGCAACCAGGTGGACGGGAGCAGACACCCCTGGAGCCCAGCGCCCCGGACAGGAGGCTGGGTGGGCAGCAGTGGCCCTCAACTGGCCGAGGGGCCTGCGTGGTGCCATCGGGCAGACGACTTAATCACAGGCGGGCTTTGTCCCTGGGCGCTCGCCTCCCTGCCCGCTCCTCCGCCCGGCCAGGCCGCAGGCCGCGCGCCCGCCCCCCAGCCAGCGCCTGGCAACCTGCAGCCGAGCGTGGGCAAATGTGAGGAGGGCCTGGGAACGGCGCAGGGGTGGCCGTGGGGTGCGGCTGGGGCGGATCCAGCCCAGGCTGGGCTCGGGGGATGCCTGCCCGGCCTGGCCCGTGCCAGCCCCCGGAGGAGGGCATCCTGGGAGGGGCAGAGGAGGCGCCAGGGCCGGGGGCGGGGGGCTTTGTACCCTCAGGCCCCCTTCTCTTCCTGGGCCCCCACCCGGTCTATCCTGTCAGAGCCTTACAAAGTGAGACAAAAGCCCGGGAGGCCCCGGGAGGGCTGGGACACAGGCAGGAGATGGGGTTTTAATGACCCAACGATAACAGCGGGAGTGGAGGCAGCTCGTTAACCCTGTCGGGCCCTCGCCCTGGGGCTGCCCACCCCCAGCAAGGCCCCCGTCACTGACCCCTTAAGATGGGGAATGAGAAGAAAATGTCGTGTAAAGAAATAGGGCCAGGGGCTCGGGTCCCCGACGCACCCGCCCAGGTCCCCTGCGCCCCCGGCGCCTTGCCCGAGGCTCCGGGTGAGAGCCCCTCGCGGCAGACTCGCGCCCACAGGCGGCGCCCGGCCGTCACCGACGCCCCTCTTCGCGGGCAAACCTTCCTGCTTCCTGACTTCGGACCAGGACCAGGGGCCGGGCTCCAGCAGGCTGTCGCCTCAGGTGGGGGTCTGCCCGCCACCCTCCCTGATGCCTGCGCGGGGAGGGACAGAGCTGGGGCAGGCAGGCCGGCGGTGACTTACGTCCCCCGCTCGCCCTGAGTGGAAGGCACCCCGCGTGCGCCCTGGCGCCCTGCCCGCTGCTCCGCCCTCCCGCTCAGTACCTTTTCCTCCCAGCCCCCAAGGTCCTCAGAGGCACCTTCCCGCCCCCCGACCCCATTACCCCCAAACCACCTCCCACCCCTGTCTCAATGTGCAGGACCGGGCCTGGGCCTGTCACCAGCTGTGGTGCACTGAGCCTCATTTCCCTGGAGCTGGAGGTGTCCAGGGACCTGGAGCAGAAGTGGGGCAACAGATGGAAGCTTCCAGTGGGAGCCACACCAGACAATCCAGAGAGAGCACTAAGGGAGCCCCCAAGAGGCTGTCGGTGGGGGGGCATCAGTGGGACAGGGCACCCTTGGGCGCACCAGACAGGGCGCATCTCCCCCGGGTGCCGGATCCCTGTGGAGGAGGGCCCGCCTCTGCTGCCGGAGCTCACCACGGGACTGGGCCCCGCGTTCCGCCCCGGACTAACACCGTGCACTGGGCTGGGGTGTGGACGCGGGGCCGAAACTACAGACTCCAGAAAATGGAAGTGATGTGATTTCAGCCCCTGCTCGAGGGCCGGCTTCTCTGGGTGGGCTCAGGACGGGGGGCTCAGGACGAGGGCGCTCAGGATGGGGTGCCCGGCCAGGTGGTAGGCAGAGGTCAGGGCTTCTCCACAGGGTCACCTCAGTTCTTGGACCTCAGCCCTGACAGATAGCCCCCCCGACATCTCCCCAGGACCCCCACCACTGAACAGACCATGAGGCCAGGTGGACACAGGGAGACCAGGGAGGGGCCAGCTGGGCGGGGGCCGAGGTTCCGAGGGGGCTCCGGGTGACTGGAGGCTGAACAGACTCCACGGGAACTCAGGGATCTGGGCTGAGAGCTGGTCAATGATTGAGGATCAAGAGCAAAGTACCACCCTGTCAAGTTCAGGACACCCGGTCGAGATGCCCCCTGGCCGGGTCCAAGTGCAGACACATTCGCATGTTTATGAGCGTCCCTGTGCATGCGTGCCCGTGGGCCTGTGTAGACCAGTCTGGAGCTCGGCCTGGGCCCAGAAGTGCCACCAGGGCGGGCGTGCGTGGCAGGTGCCAATGCCCAGCCCCTCACTGGGTGTCCCCTGAGCAGTCTCGCACAGCCCTCCCCGGGCAGCCCTGGGCTCTGCTGCGCAGCACGGCTGCCCTTGGGACATCCGATGACCTTCAGCTGGGCTCCAGGCCCCCGACCCCTCTTACGGGCGCCTTCCTTCTTGGGGTGGGGGTCCTGGGATGGCCAGTCGATGAGCACGCCGTGAATGAAGCCGCTTCCCGGACCTGGGCAAGCAGGCCCTCAGCTCGGGAGCCTGGAAACACGATGGCCTTCCTGTGACTTGCCTGCGGCCGGTCTCCTCGGAGCAGCCTGCGCCCCGGGGCGCACCGAAGTCCAGCGGAACAGAAAGGCAGAAAGGAGACTGTCCCCTCACCTGTGGACAGCGCCGGCTGAGGTGGGGGCGGTGGCCGCGTGCTGCCGGGGCACAAACAGCCTGCCTTGTTTTCCCCCACGGGGTTCCGCAGAGTTTCCAAAAGGCTTAATAAGGAACGTGGCTGGGGCGGGAGCGTGGCGGCCGGGCTGTGAATGGCGCCTGTGAGCGCCGGAGAAAGGCGGTCCTCTGCGGCCAGCCAGGGGGGCCCGGGATAAATGGCCCCAGTCATGCCGCCGGCCTGGCCCAGCGAGAGTGTGCTAAGTTGAAGCTATAAATTACCCGGCCGAGGCCAGCGCCACCGCAGCGCAGGCGGGGCAGCGGGAGGGGGGCGCGGGCCTCCGTAAATCGGCCCTTTCACCACTGGAGGCTGCGCACGAAAGAAAAACTTTGTTTTATTAAAGCAACATCAGGGTTGTGGCCGCCCGGCTGGGAGGCGCCAACAGCAGGGCCGGGCACCGGGCAGGCGGGGGGCTCCAGCCGCACCCCGGGGCCTCGGAAAAAGGTCCTGTCGGGAGGGCCCGGCTCCAGCCTCTGGGGCCCGGCTCGCTCCTGCACCGGGCTGACAGGCTCAGGCTGCAGACTCTCTGGGCGGCCCCACGCTGGCCCCCCACACATTCCCTGGGCCCCTGCAGACCCCCCAGAGCCACTTGCACCGCCCCCCCCAGCAGGGTTCCTGGGTGACCCGCCTCCACCCCCAAGAGTGGGATCTTCCCCTCTATGTCTGGGCTGACCAAGGAACAGTCTGGAGACCAGAGGAGGAGTGAGCACGAAGATCCAGGCCCTGTACTGGCCACCGGTGGGGTCAGACCCGCTCAGTCGAGTGGCACTCTGCTGTGGAGGTCACGGCCACAGGCCAGCCCTCAGGCCCAGCCCCCAGCCCAGGCATCCACCCGCTCCGGCTCTTCCTGCTTCTGGGTCAAGGAAGCCAGGGTTGGGGCGTTAGAAGCTGCCTGGGATAATATTTAGATAATTTAGGTGGAAATGAATGGAAAACAGGGGCCTTATCAGGACCCCTCTAGGGTCCCACAGTCCCTGGCATGGTGAGGGAATAGAAATTTAGGGGGGCTCTGAGTGTAGTTCTTGCCCCTGGTAGCCCCCAGCCTTGCCCCTGCAGGGGCTCCTGATGACCAAGTTCCCCTGCCCACCACCTCGATGCCTCTAGCCTCCCAGAGCACCCCAGCCCGGTGAGCCCCGGTGGGGCTACAGCCTCAGGCTGCGCGGCCTCCTCCCTGCACTGCTGCCACAGGGCGGGACTGAGCTGCATGGGGTCCCCAGCAGGCAGGTGTCCAGTATGAGACCTCAGGCACCCGAGGCCTGTTTGGAGCATGCCCTCTGGGCTTTCCCACCCAGGCTGAAAATTCAGGGGCCTGGCGACTGTGGGGGGAGATTCGCTTCGAGCTTCAGAGCCCCTCTGTCTGCACCGCCCCGTTGGGCTGGAGGGGTGCCCCCTGCTTTGGCCAGCTGCCCACGTTCTGTGCGCCAAGCCTGGACAAGGGCTGTCCCATTCCAGGTCACTTCCGGCTTTCCTGCTCCCTCCGGTCCTCACAGTAGGACCCTCCTGTCCCTCAGCCCCTGGCTCTCAGGTGCCTAGAGGTTCCCAGGGGCACGGAGAGCTGGACAGAGCTGGTGGGAGGAGGGGCTGTCAGAACCAAGCATGATGTGCCCAGGCAGCTCCTTGTCTTCAGAGTCCCCAGGCCAGCCCCACGGGGCTGGCCCAGGTCATACTGCCACCTCCTCTATCACGTCTAGCCCAGAGGAAGCCGCCTTGGCTGGACCAGGCCAGGACAGGGCACCGCGGCTCACGCTGACCGCAGCCCCTTCTGGGCCTTGTCCACCACCACCCCCTCCTCTAGGAGATGGAAAGGGGGCTGCTGTGCAGGGCAACCCCCACAGCGGGCCTGGGCGCGGCCTCCACTCCGCAGACCCCCACCCCCACCCCCACCCCGGGTGGGCCTGCGCCTGTCCGAGAGCCTGCTGCGGACCTGGCTCCTGGGCCTCCCTGGATTCCCCGTGTGGATTCAGAAATCTGGCCTTGCCAGCTGATGAGTGGGAGCCCCAGGGGTCACACAACCATCTGCAGATGCCAAGCCAGTGTTGGGGCATCCATAGCTCACATCTGCCCTCCACGGGGGGGTCCTGCGAACAAGACCACCGGCGGTGGGGCTGGCCTCCCAACCGGAGACTGATCACAGGGACGCAGGCAGTGGCACGAGTATGCAGGAACCAGGCCGGGAGGGCACCTTGGGTTGAGACCTGACTGATGAGGCAGCCCGGTGGGGGTGGCCCTGAAGTGCAGGGAACCTGTGGCCCGGAGCGGGGGCGGGGGGGAGGTGTGGTAGGAAACTGGTGCAATGGGGCATAGGGCACCAGGTACTCCAGCCTCCTGGGTACAGTGGGGACTTTGGCTTTGACTCGGAAGCCACAGATACAGAGAGTCACGGGGCAGGGCAGCAGGGCCCTGGGGAAGTGGGGGCTGGGGCCTGGGCCAGTCCTGGGGAAGGGGTAAGGTGGCTGTGCCCCCTGGGATCCTCCTGTTCACAGCCTACCACCCAGGAGATAAAAGGCCCTGCCTTGGCCCTGCCCTGTTCAGCCCCCACAGTGCCCTTTGAAGGCTGTGGGAATGCCCGCAGGGCAGGCGGGTGCCAGGCACCAGGAGGGGGGCTGCTGGTGGTGTGGCGGTGGCCGAAAGGGCCTCCTGGCTGGGCCCTGGCACCTTCCCAAGGCCACACGGTCATGCCGGCCCTGTGTGACAGGCCAGCGGGCAATGGGGGCAGGAGGTACCACCCTCCGTGACCTGGCAAAGGGCAAAGTCTGTACCCAGTGCCTCAGTCTCTCCACCGGTGCTTCCAGTAGAAGCAGGGATTCTGAGAATGTGAGGGAGATGCCTCCCCACTCACCCCTGCAATGCTGGCCTCACAAAAGGGCCCAGAAAAAAGCAGGCCCAGGAGGCCCCTCTTTAATCTGTATCTCGGGGCCACCACCACCCCTTAGCTGTCAGCCCAGATGCTCGCCAGGAGCCTGCAGGGCCCTGCTCCCTGCCCTCTTCAGCCCAGGCCCTGCGGGGCGGGGGACCCGCGGCGCTGGGGCGGTGGGCAGCCTTGCACCGCTCTGCGCTGGCTCGGAGCCCCTGGCCGCCTGACCCCAGCTGCCATCTGGGAGGCCGGACAGACTCCCTAGAACCTGACGGCGGGGATGGGGCGGGGGCTGGAATGTTTGCGTTCACTGTTTGCCTGAGGGGGGTGGTGCCCGGGGCCCCTCCCTGTTCCTGGGGCCCCAGGCCCAGCTGAGGCTACAGCCCAGTCAGCTGGGGTGGGGGAGGGACCCTCCGAGTCGGACGGGGAATTCCAGGGCCGGCTTTGACACAAAAGGGTCCTTCCTGCCTCCAGCCCGTGCCCTCGCCTACTCCAGGACCCTCTGTCCCCTGGACTGGGAGACCCCAGCCCAAACAGTTGCCCGACCGGCTCCTCCCCCGCCTAGCCCTCCCGGTCCGGGGCTTCCCAGCCCGGCTCAGAGATTATGCAAATCCCCGGCGGCTCCTTAATTAAATCCCTAACGAGGCGCTGGGGCCGGGCCAGAGGCGGCGCTGAAAGCCGGGGTCACGCTCCGGAGGGGCCCGGCCCCGTCTGCGACGTGAGGGCCCCCCGCGCCCCTCCCAGGCCTGGGAACTGCCGCGCAGCCGGAGGCTGGGGTGGGGGGCAACCCTCCCCTGCCCGGCCGCCCCCCCAACCCCGACTCCCGACAGGGTGGCTGGACCCCAGCCCCACCCCGCGGCTCTGCCCCGGGCCTCAGTCTCCCCAGCTGGGACGGCCCGCGCCCGCGCACCTGCGCCGGGTCCTGCGGGCTCGGGGTCCGGGGGCGGGGGGCCGCCGGGGTCGGGGGCGTGGCGGTCGGGGGCAGCGGCCCCGCGCGCCCCGCGCTCCCCTTTCAGACGCGGGTTGTTGGGCCAACAGCCCGGCCGGCCGCCTGAAAGGCCGGGATTAGCGCACATTAGCGGCCCTTTGAGCGGCGCCCGGGGCGCCCCTTCCGCCAGCCCGCGGGCGGGGGCCTGGGGGAGGGGAGGGGCCGGCCGGCCGCCGTGGGGCCAGATTCCCCCCCCTCGGGTGTCAGGCCTCGGGGTAGGGGCTTCACCCCCGGGGGCTGCCGGGACGGGAGGCCAGCGCCCCGCCGCACGGGGACCAGATGCATGGCCTGCGGGCGGCCTCCCGCCCCCGGGGTCCGGGGCAGGCACCGCCGCGGGGAAGCCCGCGCCCCCTTACCCTCCACGGCTTGCAGGGGGTGACCTGGGGAGACCCCCCAGCCGCTTTCTGGCCCGAAGTGGCCCGCACGTGGGAAGAGGGGGTGCTGGGCGGGCCTCAGTCTCCAGGCAGCGCCCCCTAGAACTACTGCCCCGCCGTCCCCACACCCACCTCCTGCCCTTGCTCCCACCCTTCTCGCTAACTCAGGTGTCTCTTCCTCCCAGCAGCCTGCCTGGACTTTCCCAAAGTGAGCTCCAGGCCTCCCGGTCTCCCAGACCTTCTTCCCGTCCTGGATCCCCGGGTCTCAAAAGTCGCCTTGGTGGGTTGGCATCCCTCCCTCAGCGCCCAGCCAGAGGCTCACCCTTTCCTCTCAAGATAATTCTTGACCCCTGGGACCAGCGACTCCCAGGGGGGCCAGGGAAGAGACTACAGGTAGGGGAAGGCGCCATCGCCAGCCGGACTCAGGGACAGTGCAGTCTGCCTACCACACCCTCTCCCAGACACCTGTCACAGACTAATTTACTGGGAGAAGGTGTTACTAATTGCCCCCGTCTCACAGATGGGGAAACTGGGGTGCTGGGCGGGGAAGCTGCCTGAGGTCACGCTGCCTGCAGTCGGGGTCAAACTCCACCCCCGGGGAGGCTCCCCTGGCTCGCTGTCACCCAGCCACCTGCCCGCCTGTTGGCCCCGGGGCCCTCAACATCGAGGCGCGGCCTGCCCTGGGCCTCCTTTCCTGCTCGTGGTGTGGCTGGGGGCCGGCGCCAACCCACCTGCCACCTGGACCCGTGCCCGAGGCCCCACATGTGCACACACGCACACGCACGCACACGCACGCACCCCCACCCTGGGAAGAGTAAATATCTCCTCCAGAGGAAGCAACAGGCCTGGCTCCCGAGAGAAAAAATGTGGCCAAACCAGACCCAGGAGGCCTGTGGGCCCCACTCTCGCTACCACCCCGGAGTCAATGGCCTCTCAGGTTTGGTGGTAAAACATTGACAGCCCCCC
>PISW01014184.1:0-22286 GCA_004023785.1 Mungos mungo
CCCCCCCATCCGCCTTCTTCCCCTCCCCTCCGGACTCCCCCGGACCCTCCACCCCTGGGCCTTAAGGCTCTTCTGAAAGGGTGTTTTTGACAATTTCTCACTCTGCCCCCGCCCGCTTTTGTTTATTTTTTTAACCTTATGCCTAAGTCCTCCATGGCTCCCAGAAAACATCTGCTGAGGGGACCCGGGGTCACCTCCCGTCGCCCTCCCCCTGTTCCAGGCCCTAGCATGAAGAGCCGTAAACGGGGTTGACAGGCCAGCGCATCCAGCGCCACAGATTCTTCTAAGGATAGGTAGTAGGACATGTTACAGTGCCGTGCGAACCGCCAAGTACAAACCTGAATCGAATTATCACCCTGCCCCCGCCAGGGCCCGTCCCCGCCACACCTGCTGCCTCCGAGGCAGGCCGACGACTGAGCTCCCCGTCCTGGAGCACTTTGGGTCTCTCCAGGAGCAGGGGCTTAATAAGTTAGAAAAGGAGGAACGAAAACCCTAAGAAGAGTCCAGAAACTGAGCCTGGTTGAAGTCATTCTTCACCTCAGCCCCCGCCCCGAAATTCAATGCCGACAGCGGATCCTCACCTCGCAAAGCCAGCTCTTGCCCCAGGGGACTGCCCGGGGAGGCTGCAGGGAGCTGAGGTCGGCTAGACTGTCTGCTCCCGCGCCCTAGACGGATCCCTGGGACTCCTCCTCCCTGAATAAGGGAGCAGGGAGCACCCCAGGCTTCCGGCTGGGGCGCAGAGCAGAAAATGACGGACGCTCTTTGGGACGAACGTATCTCGTTCCGATTCGGTGGCTCCAGGCTGTGCCCTGTTTCCCTAACCTGGGAGCAGCGGGAGGCTGAACTGCAGGAATCCTGGGTCACTCATTGACAGGACTGGCCTTAGCGGGGCCCCCCACTGCGGGAGGCTGGGGCTGACCGGGGCCCGGCAACGGAGGGGGGAGGGGAAAGACACTGCTGTCACCAGCTGTGGCCAACGGGGGTCCCGCAAGCAGGCTCCGGCCTGCGTCACGGTACCGGGAAGCCTCGGGATTTGGAGAGGAGGAGGCTGCTACTTATTTTTCCTCTCTTCATCCTGTTTGAGGCCCATGAAAATATTTTTGACTCTGGCCACCTTTCATGAAGCAGATCAGAACAGCAATTTTCAGACTATTCTGGTAAAAGAAAAAGAAACAAACCGAAACTATTGTATCTACGCGCCAAATCGCAGCATTTGAGGAAGGGGTTCTGACTGGGGCACGTCGGAGTCTTCTCACATGACTCCACAACTGCCAGGTCTCGTCTACCATCCTGCTGGGGGGAATGTCAGGGAGTGACCGGGCCTGCCCCTGGGCGGCCGATGCCGAGCCGGGCGCCTGGAGCAGCACCCCGCTCTGCGCCGTCCCGGGGCAGGGACCAGCTGACCCCAGCAGGCAGGCTCTCGGTGCAGTGTGTGTTGAGGCCCTGTGTTCCCACAGTTGGAGCACTCAGGGGACCCCAGACCTACCGCCCCCGCCCGCCACCCCACCGCCGCACATCTGGAGCCCATCAGAAATCTAGTGCTCTCACAATTACGCAAGAGGTCGAGCAGCTGGAGCTCAGGGAAGGGGGAGGAAGAGGAGAAGAAAGCAGAAAACAGTTTTCCAAGCATGCTTCAGACTTTCCGGAGTGGAAGCAGGGGGAGCGGGCAGAGGCTGGGTGTGGAGGGAGAGCGGATTTGGGAAGGCCTCTGCACTTGGCTTCCAGCGCAGGGGCGGATTTCCACAGCCTCCTGCCTCTGCCTGGACACGTGTCCCGCTGCTGTCCCTCCAGCTGTGCCCCTGCAGACCCGGGAGGAGGGGGTTTTGCTCATCACAGCAAGCGAACCCTGCAGACTCACACCACCCCACGCCGTCCTTTCTGGCGGCGGTGGGGCCTGAACGCAGGCCTCGTCCGTGCGGGCGTGGCGGCACAGGGATGCCAAGGGCCTCCCCGCTGCATCCAACTCGGGAAAAGGTTCAAACCTTTCTTCAGCAGAAACCTCCTTCTTCTTTTCCTAGAAAATGTACAATCCACACTTAGACCTGAAGCTAAGACACAACAAAGCTGAGTGGACAGTGGCGGGGGCGGGGAGGGAGGACCGGTGTTCCTCATCTCCGTGGCTCAGGACCTTCCTACGAACTGAAAAGAACAAGCATTCATTTGGGCAAAAGAATGGGAACCCACACCTATTTCCATGTCCCCTCATTGCCTTGAAATCGGAACGCCTTTTTCAACTGGCCCGTTTGGTTATCGACCCTTGTGGGAGCTTCGAGAAGCGGACCAGGCCCTAAATAACCACTGCTGACGGCTGCCTGCCTGCTGGACCCTGTGTGTTGAGAGTAGGCGACACGCGGGCTTGGCAAGGGGACGCCGTCTTCCTCAGGCTTTGCCTCCCTGCGAACCACCGAGCCTGCGGGGCCAAGACGGGTACCTGTGATCTTCCCGGAGGTGCGGGGCTCCGTGGCCGTAACGTTCACCAAAGCGGCCCGAGGAGGCAACGGGGAGAGTGACTGCAGATGTGCGTGGTGAGGGGAGTCCATGCTGAGCGTCTGCTCGGAGATTCCCCTGGAGCCTCTTCCGGAACCCTGTTCCCAGGCCTCGCCCAGACCCACTCGTCTCCCTCGGGAGAAAGGGCCTTTACGCGGGCCCAGCCGTGGCCTCTGGCTGGACTTGAATCTTGACGGTGGGGAGTGGGGAGGGGGCTTTTCCCCTCTGTTTTCTTCCAGCGAGCCAGACCAGACGTGAACTTTTGAAAAAAGGCTATTCTGTATCAGCCCTGGGAATCTCTCCGGTCCCACCCAGCGTGGACGACTTCACATTAGTGTCAGATGCACGGGCTGAGCGATCTCAAGTCTGAAACCGAGGAGGAGGTTATTACAGAGCTCTCTCAGGAGGAACTCCGGGCCGCAGAGGTGTGTCCCCTGCCTCCTCCGTGTGGAGCTAATTAATTCAAAGCAGGAACCACAAACCTCCCACATTAAGCAGAGTGCGCGGCCAGGTCGAATTATTTTGTTAGTCTCCCTCACAAGAGACCAGGAGTCCCCGCGCTGCGGCGGGGGGCCAGCCGGGCGCGCCTCCCGGGCTGGGGACACAGTCGGGCGCCACGCCACCCTTCCGCGACGCGGGCCAGATTCTTTGTATTTCTCTTAAGGAGAAAAAAGAAATTCAGAATCTTGCCTTTCGCCATGAAGATAAAAACTAGTCCTTCTCAGACACGTATTATTCATTAGCAAACAATCTTTTGCAACGACTCTGCTGACATTTTATTTCACTAGTTCTCAGTGAAATAAAAAGAGAGGAGGAAGCTGCTTCTGGAGGGTTTGTCGAAACCCCCAGAGCGTCCGCCACTCGCCGCGGTCACTACTGCTCACCGTGCTTCCCGGGTGGGGAAGAGCGCGCTGAGGTCACCGGTCTCTCCTTTAGTTAGGAACGTTCACGATTTAGAATTTTTAAATGTGTATTTATCCCCGAGACGGAGCACACTAACGTCCCGAGCCCCCCAGGCGCCCCCGACCACTGTTATTTAAAAATGAAGCCTCCTGTCTTTTTTTTTTTAATTTGTTTTTAATTTTTTCAATGTTTATTTTTGAGAGTCAGAAAGAGAGCGCGAGCAGAGAAAGGTCAGAGAGGGAGACACAGAATCCGAAGCAGGCTCCAGGCTCGGAGCCGGCAGCACAGAGCCCGGTGTGGGGCTCTGATCCACGCACCGTGAGATCATGACCTGAGTCAGAGTTGGCTGCTTAACTGACTGAGCCACCCAGGCGCCCCTGAAGTCTCGTTTCGTTTTCTTTTTTTTATGTTTATTTTTGAGAGACAGAGCATGAACGGGGAAGGGCAGAGGGAGAGACCGAATCTGAAGCAGGCTCCAGGCTCTGAGCTAGCAGCACAGACAATGCGGGGCTCGAACTCACGGACCACGAGATCATGACCTGAGCTGAAGTTGGACACTCAACCCACTGAGCCCCCCAGGCGCCCCTGAAGCCTCCTGTTTCTGACTCTACAACTCTCCTTGACAAAACGAAGACCAAAAGTCCGTAAGTACCTCAAATTCAAAAGCTCTGCCGTCAGGAGTGTGTGTGTGTGTGCACTCAGACGTACAGAAGGACATGAGGCAGCACACCACCTGTAACCTGTGGAAGGCAGTGCCCACTCCAGAGGCTATTTTCTCTTAAAAAATACCATTAACTTTTACGCTTGGACCCTGTCACAGCGTCTCCGATCAGTAAGCGGACACCGAAGCATGAGAGAGTCAAATGCACATTCATTTCATAATACTCTTTATTCGATTAAAGAATTTCCCTTCTCTGTGTACACTGGAATGTTATATTCCCTATGTATTTTACAGGGTTACAAAACGTCTCTCATTTTAAATATTACCCCAAAAGTAATTTCAGAAAAAAGAAAAGTTGTGAAACTAAACTTAGGACAAGCAACTTTCAAACAAAACTGGATTAATAAGATTCCTTGCCTATTGAACTACACGACAGATTTCTTGTCCCAGATCCCTTCCTCAAAAAACCCTCATGTGGAAACCAAGCCAGAGATAAGGACTCTTCCCTGATGCAGTTAAGGGAAAGGGAAAGGCCAGAAACTTCTTTGGCAGTCAGTCCTGTCCCGGCCGTCTGTGCGGCCCTGCGGTGCGGAGAGCACGCTCTCCGCAGGGGGCGCCAGACGCTGTCCCCGTGGCAGTGGGACTCTCCAGCCCGCCCCCTGGCCCGCCGCCCCCCCGCAGCAGCTCCACCCGCACACGAAGAGCAATACTGGGCGAAAACACCAAAGCGGGGCTGCCCGGGGCGTCTTCCTCCCTGCACGGGTCACGGACGCGGGAGGAGAAGGGAGATCTCAGAGACAGGGAGAGCTGGGAGGGACCGGGTGACGGAGAGAACAGCCAGGAAGGAGGAGGTGTGACGCTGAGGCTATGTGAATGGAGTACGAAGACCATGGGCTCTTACGTTCTAGCTCAGGTGCTCAGAAGCACCAGAAGCTTCGGTAGCAGACACGATCACCTGCGGACGTGGAAGCCCCGGCCGGACAGGCAGGGCCACCATCGGAGAGCTGCTCCTCAGCTGTCGTGGACAGGGACACGGGGCGGGGGTCACAGTGCTGGAGGGACAGGGCTGGAAGGAAAACTTGGCGAAGGGACGGAGGGGTGAGTGCATGGAGGAAGACGACAAAGGACGTCCTCGTCTTTAACCTCTAGACCTCCTGCCCCGGGAGTGAGAACGGGTTAGATCAACAGTTCCTGGGAGGCCAACGTAGTGCCTGGACACGGACGATCCCAGCACTCGACTGAATGTACAGAAGGGAAAAATCAAAGTTAAGGAGTTCAAAAGATTAAAATTTGGAGAGAAAAAGAGGGGGAAACAGGCAGAGAAAACTTTTTAAAAACCAAGTATGAACGTAACTGTGTTCCGGGATTGAAACAAAGGAGCAGCGCCTGGGGGGGGGCAGAGAGCTGCCGGCCGGGGCGCTCTGGGGACAGCGTGCCTCCTGCTGGCCGGCGAGACCTGCCAAAGAAATCCGCGGCCTTTCCCTTTATGTCGGAGTCTGTCTTTGCCAAAGACCGTCTCTGACACTTAAACACGGAGGGTGAGTGGAGGGTCCCTGCGCGCCGAGAACCGTGCACCGTACCAGGAAAAAGGGGTCTCCCATGGCTTGTAGATTCGGAAAAACTCTTCAGCCACTGTTGGCTTCTTCTTTATTAATTTGACATTTTTCCTTTCTGCTTCCCTCTCCTCGGTCTTACAGGATCTCATACTTATCCACTAGGAAAGTGGTCTCTGTGGAAAACCGTACGGGGCTGCTTCCGTCGACCTGGGTCACCTTGGTAACCTGGGGAGCCACACAAAGAATAAGGTAAAGCAGGAGGGCAGGTCTCCAAGGTGCCGAATGAATTCTCAGGACAGAACAGATCAAATTCCCTTAAAGCAGCACTGAAAGTAACTCAAAAATACTAACAAAGTTCAATGCACAACTGGAGCTCCCGGCGGCACCTCCCCACCCCGCCATCGACCGGCTCCCCGCACACAGGAGACCACTGCCGGGACGAGACGCGGAGGGAGCGGTTATCAGGTGAGCCCGAGAAAGAGTGGCCGTTACCCAGGTCCTGCCCCGTAAAACCTAAGCAGCTCACATCATTTTACTAGGCTGATCAATTAGTATTTTGACCCAAAATGCAATATTCTAACCTTTCAATTTGATTTGCTCGACTTGCTCTCAAAGCCTCACCGAGTGGCTCTTTTCATACGTATTTTCAAGACATCGCTGTGTCCTTCTGTGACAGCTCGTCTTTTCTTTTTAATTATAAATGTCCAGTTTAATGAATTACCTGTAACAATAGTGCCTGTAATGGCATCATCCCAGCGCTTGAACCAGTGATTATATTTTCTAATGAGGTTTTTAAAATGTTCCCAAACAGGAAAATGTACCCATTTCTTTTATTTTTTGAGTGCCTGGGTGGCTCAGTTGGTCAGGCGTCCGACTTCGGCTCAGGTCACGATCCCACGGTTCGTGGGTTCGAGCTGACAGCTCAGAGCCTGGAGCCTGCTTCTCTCTCTCTCTCTCTCTCTCTCTCTCTCTCTCTCTCAAAAATAAATAAAAAACATTAATGTCAAAAACTGGAAAAAGAGGAGTTATCCATTGCTCTGTCTGTCTAAAGGGCAAAGTTTGCAACAGAACTGGCTGATTATCTGTATTAATGAAGGGACGGAGTAACACAGAAAATCCAAATACTGTATCCATTTGTATTAGAATCCCTTTTGAGGGGAAATAATTTTGCATTCCAGATAAACTTTCCTTCCTATGTCCAAACTGAGTGACATAAAAGGGATTAGAAAACCATGTTTTGGGGGACGCCTGGGTGGCTCAGCGTCTGGCTTCGACTCAGGTCATGATCTCATGGTTCATGGGTTCGAGCCCTGCATCAGGCTCTGTGCTGACAGCTCAGAGCCTGGAGCCTGCTTCAGATTCTGTGTCTCCCTCCCTCTCTGACCCTCCTCTGCTTGTGCTGTCTCGCTCTGTCTCTCAAAAATAAAAATAAAAAAAAATTAAAAAAAAAAAGAAAACCATGTTTTGGTAAAAGGCCTTTAAAAGATGGGAGATTAAAAAAAAAACAGACAACTAAGAGATCTAAATCTTGCACAATCAATAAGTATTTTAAACATATTCATATTTAATTTCTTTACCTTGTCCAGTATAGAGAGGAAAACTGAGTTACAAGTTAAAACAGGAGAGGAATTTGACCCTGGTCATACAAGGAGTCAGTAATGGAATCCGCAGTGAGCACCAGCTCTTCTGAGACTTTGGTTTAAATACGGTCTAGGCCCAACGTGGGACTCGAACTCACAACGCCAAGACGAGCAGCCACATGAGCGAGCCAGGCGGGCGCCCCCCGTTTCTGATTCTGGATCCCACGCTGCCTACCCAGCACCTGTCCCACCACTCTCCCCGTCACGTGCTCGCGTGCACCGTAAAAGGGGGTACCTGTATGTTACAGTAGTTTCTTTTGGAGACGAAAGAGACTTGAACAGGGAAGAAATCGTTGGGCTGCCCAGCAATGCTGAATTCAAGGCTGCCGCTCTTATTTTTGGCATCAATCACTGGCAGGCACCACTCGAGGGTATTTCGTCGACTGTCATGCCGATACTCGCCATCAATCTCCCCAATCACCGGCGCCCCGACACCGGATCTGTCACGAGAAACCGCTGTGTCACATTAGCTGTCCAGGGCTGGAGGAGCTCTGCCAAGGAAAACCAGCCCCGAACACGCTCCTCACTTTCTGCCCAGTTTATATGATCCATGAAAAAAATGAGGCTCTCCAATGCCTGCAAGGATCGAACAGCCTTAGCACTTGGCTGCAGGGCCACACGCACCGCCTTTTCGGACATGGACACAGGGAGCCGCGGGTAACTGGCAGACACACCCGCGGGCTGCCCGCTGTGGGTCAGCCCTGGAGCAGGCGGGGCACTGAGACCGACAAGCACGAGGTGGGAGACACTTCCGAAAGTGCTGCCCCAAGCGTCTGCTGCCCTGTCGCGAAGGACTTTAACACAATGCCGCTCTCTGTATAGATGACAATGGGGCAAGGCGGTGACTGCAGTGGGGGTCACCTCACCCACCATTACGAGGTTGTTTAGAACAGAGAGGTACCTGGGCCTGCGAGAAGAGCTTTACACAAGATTTTAGAACGTTTCAAAACCTGCAGTTGATGCCAATGGGTCCGATTTATAATCCAGTAAGTGGACTTTTATTTGATCAGTGAAAACCCAATGTCCTCCGCCCAGAATGTGAGCGGGCCGGGAGAAAAGACACACAGCTGTCCGTAGCCTGCCGGAGAACCGGGTCTGTCGGGGTGCACTCCGCGCCCGCCAACGGGGCCGATGGGCAGTGTCACCCGCTCCCACACATTCTAAACTTACCACCTTCTAATTCACCAATGACATTAAATGCCTGTATTAGGGACAGAGTTAATAAGGAAGACAAAGAAGATTTTACGGGTGTCACAACGTGATCAGCTCTTCCCTATCCATTTTATGGTCCCAGTTACGTATGTTTCTGCTCTCTGCTCTTGTCCCGATTCCGATTCTCATCTCTAAAATCTAATCAGTTCTAGACAATACGGTAAAATGTTGTGTAAGGGTCTTTTCTGGAGACTATTGCAAAACTGAACTAAGACATAGGAAACCACCATAACCACAATTATAGGGTAGATGGAGAAGCCTAAAAATTGTGGCATCCTAAAAATAGCCTAGTAAAATAAATCTTGACAAAACAAAACCCACACTTGTCACCAACACCCAAATCCTACAATGGTTCAAGGTAGCCATCTGTTGTTCTAAAAGAGTAACCGTGCTGTAAAGAATAAGATAGTTACTCCAATAAGGAAAAGATTGGTAATAAAGAGTGCTTAAAAATTTTTTTTGGAATTTATTTTTGAGAGAAAGAGAGAGTATAAAGAGGGGAGGGGCAGAGACAGAGAGAGACAGAATCCGAAGCAGGCTCCAGGCTCTGAGCTGTCAGCAGAGCCCAATGTGGGGTTTGAACTCATGAACTGTGAGATTATGATCTGAGCTGGAGTAAGACATTTAACCAACTGAGCCACCCAGGCACTCCAAGCTTATATATTATTTTTTTTTTTTGAAAAAATTTTGAGAGAGGATGAGGAGGAGTGGGGGAGGGGCAGAGAGAGAGGGAGACAAAGAATCCTAAGCAGGATTTTTCCATTAAAAAAAAATGGAAATCTTATTTTTCCATTAAAAAAAAATATGCTTGGGGCACCTTGAGTGGCTCAGTTGGTTAAGTGTCCAACTCTGGACTTCGGCTCAGGTCATGATCACATGGTTTGTGGGTTTGAGCCCCATGTCAGGCTCTCTCTCTGCCCGTCCACCACTCGTGCTCTGTCCCTCTCTCTCAAAAATAAATGAACATTAAAAAAATTAAAAAAAAAAAATTCTTCCCATTTAAAAAGAATGACTAAAGACCTGACCTCACCATGTAAATGTCTGAAGTACATCAAAAAGGAAACAAAACTATAAATTAAATTAGTGCCATTTTCTCTGAACAACTAAACACTCTAACAGTAAGCATACAGTAGGAGTACACTTATTAAGTCTGACGACACCCTGTCCTCGGTCATCGGGGGCGGGCACTGAGAGGAGGAGAGGAGGGCCGGGAACTCACCGGCGCTCTAATGGGGGACACTCACTGGAAGTGCCAGGGAGGGTATCCGGAGGAAGAGTATTTCCAGACGACCCTGGAAAGCAGGCCATTTGAGCACAAAATAACAACTTACTGGAACTAATTTTCTAGGGCTGATCGGTATCATTATCATAATTGTGGTGATGGTTTCACAAGTGTATATGTTGTGTCAAAACTTATCAAATTGTATTATTTTAAGATGTGTAGTTTATTGTAATCAATTAAACCACAAAACAACTGTTAGAAAATTCACGAAAACTAATGCAGATATGTGTTCCAGCAAGAATCAGTAGCTCCCTTGAGAATGTCCTCTTGGGGCGCCCGGGCGGCTCCGCTGGCTAGGCGGCCGACTCCGGCTCAGGCCCCGATCTCTCGGTTCACTGAGCTGGAGCCCCGCGGCGGGCTCTGGGCTGACAGCTCCGAGCCTGGAGCTGCTTCGGCTTCTGGGTCTCCCTCCCTCTGCCCCGCTGCCCCACAAGCCCCGTCTCTCCCTTTCAAAAGGAAATAAACATTAAAAAAAAAAAACAAACCCAAAGAAAATGTATTCTCATCTTGAGCTGGAAGTTTAGAGAGCAAAGTGAAAGATTCAATCAGATTCAATTTCTTTAGAAGCAAACAAAACAGCCTGGAGTTTGGCGGAGAACTGGCTCCTCCTTCTGGAAGTCTCCATTACTACAGGAGCACACTGTGGCCCGACATCTGAAAACATGGCTCTCAGAACAAAACTGGCTTTGTTCGAGTCGGCTTTACAACAGTAAACCAGCCCTGTTTGCGCGTCCCGCCCCGTGCACTCGGCCGCGTCAGCACCAGCACCAGCACAGTCAGGTCAGAGGGCGGCCAGGCTCTCTCTCTTCGTGTCCGTCAGTCAAGTGCCTTCCTCTCCGCCTCCTGACTCGTCCCAGGAGCAGAGCGCACGTTCACTGTGTCCTGTAAGCGGAACCGCTACAGTCCTGAAGCCTCCTGTACCCGCTTTCTTTTACGACTGGCCGTTTTAGGGAGCGCCCGCTGAGTGCCGCCTCCAGAGCGAGCTCCGGAGCCCAACCCAGAACAGGTCGGTTCCGCGGGGACACCACTTACGGGAGCGGGATGGTGATGGTCACGTCGTCCAGCTCTAAATGCTCTTCCTGCAGCTCGTACTCTATGTTGACATCACAGCCGCTTCCACTCTCCGAGGGCCAGCAGTTAACTGAGAAGAAGAGCAGAGCGGGAACACTCAAATACTAGAACGAGCGGGGAAAAGTGAAGACGGCAAATCAAAGCTGAAAGCTGCAGGCCTTAAACATCCCCATATAAACTATTATAAATAACAGTTTCAAAATTAAAGCTCGTGATGAACACACGCAAAAAGCAGCACTGAATCCACCGTGAAAGGAAATCAGTCTGTGGAAGATGTAAGGCCGAGCAGCCGGGGGCGCTGCTGGCGCTCGGCGCGGACTGGCTTAGCGGGGCTGGCCAGAAGCACTCACTTGTCAGCGGGATAAAAGATTCTTCCGTGGTCTGTAGCCTCCACTTTAGCACCCCTACGTCACTGTTCACTGGAAACGACTTCTCCGGATTCTTCAAGCCAATTAGAGACTCTGCAGTGAAAAGTTTTTTATCCACGTTTGGATGGGTCTAAAATGAGAAGGAAAAGAAAACGTCTAAGGTTCAGGCACGAGAAGACCGGAAACGGGTGCCTGGGTGGCTCAGTCAGTTGAGCGTCCAACTCTTGATCTCGGCTCAGGTCACAATCTCAGTTCTTAAGATCGGACCCTCTGTCTATGCTCCCAGCCCAGAGCCTGCCCGGGATCCTCTCTCTCCCTCTCCTTCTGCCCCCCCCCCCCGCCCCAACTCAGGCTTGTTCTCCTTCAAAACAAACAAACAAACATCAAAAAACCCCAGAAATGTATGTTAAAAAATAAAGATAGGAAATAAATTCCTTCTGGTCTAAGACAGAATACCACAGGGCATGTGGCTGGCTCAGTTGGTGGAGCATGCAACTCTTGATCTCAGGGTTGTGAGTTCAAGCCCCATGTTGGGTACACAGATGACTTAAAAATAAAATCTTTAAATCTAAACCATTTTGTTTGTAATTGAACAAGTTAATAATTCTGTAACTGAAAAAATTAAAGACATATAATCAAGTCCTTTCTAAAATCCTTCACAGGGAGCAACATCATGGTAGCTCCCGGTGAGCCAACCAGCAGACTGAGGCTGGATGCTGGTCAGCTGCCCGGTCAGCTGGGAGTCCTGGCCTGAGGCAGCAGGCGGGAGAGGGAGGCGTGCTGTGGGAAGGTCAGCTGCCAGCTCGCCCAGAGCTCTGAGGGCGTCCACGTTCAGGCCAAGAAAGACGGACTACAGAAACCCCATGACTGGGGCGCCTGGACGGCGCAGCTGGTTAAGCATCTGACCCTTGATTCCGGCTCAGGTCATCATCTCAGTCGGGGGGGTCTGAGCCCCCGAGAGGGCTCTGTGCTGACAGCGCCAGAGCCTGCTTGGGGTTCTCCCTCTCTCTCTGCCCATCTCCTGCTTGCGTTCTCAGTCCCTCTCTCTCAAAAATTAAATAAGTAAACTTTAAAAAGAGATCAGGGGCACCTGGGGGGCTCACTCAGTTAAGCGTCTGACCTCAGCTCAGGTCATGATCTCACCGTTCGTGGGTTCAAGTCCCACAATGGGCTCTGTGCTGACAGCTCAGAGCCTGGAGCTGCTTCTGATTCTCTGTCTCCCTCTCTCTCTGTTCCTCCCCGCTTGCACGCTCTCTCTCTCTCTCTCTCAAAAATAAACAAACATTAGAAAAATCTTTTTACAAAGAAATCATACTGAGGCGCCTGGATGGCTCACTCAGTTAAGCATCGACTACTGGTTTCGGCTCAGGTCATGATCTCGCAGTTTCAGGAGCTCCAATCCCAAGCTGGGCTCTGCACTGGCAGCCCGGAGGCTGCTTGGGATTCTCTGTCTCCCTCTCTCTCTGCCCCTCCCCCACGCGTGCTGCCTCTCTCTCAGGAGAAATAAACTTTAAAAGAAAGAAATAATACGGGGCACCAGGGTGGCTCAGTTGGTTAAGCATCCAACTTTGGTGATCATGATCTCACCGTTCGTGGGTTTGAGTCCCAGGTCAGGCTCTGTTGCTGACACCTCAGAACCCGGAGCCTGCTTCACATTCTGTGTCTCCATCTCTCTCTGTCCCTCCCCCACTTACACTCTGTCTCTCAAAAATAAACAAACATCAAAAAACATTTTTTAAAGTAAAGAAAAATCAATCCACGTTGAGAAACGAGGGAAGGGGAGAACCTGGACAGGCAGGAGCTCGCACGCGCTTTCAGAGCCAGCGCAGCTGCTGTCAGAACCAGCGCCGCCCCCACCGCTCCGGTCCGTGCACAGACGGGGGGGGGGGGGGGGTCGTGGTTACCGCACTGAGAAGGCAAATTAATCACTGCTCGGGGCAGGGAGGGGAAGTACTACTCCCAAAAGACAACTCTGTGCTGATTATGGGGGAAAAGACAAAGACCCCACATCCTTCCCTGACAATGCTTTGTTCCTGTGACAAGAGGTATAAGATCAACCATCTAAATAAAATGTGACAAGATCTGTAATACAAAGAAGTTTCATACACATCTGGACAGGTGGGACACATTTATTCTGTACGGATTTTATTAGCTCTTCAAATATGTGTATTAGATACCGCCCTTCATCTAATAAAACCAGCACTCATAGTTTACACAGTGACAGAATGAGTAAATTTAGGGTCACAATTTATTTTAATAAAGTATCTCTAGGGCACCTGGGTGGTGGCTCAGTAGATTAAGCGTCTGACTTCAGCTCAGGTCATAATCTCACTGTTTGTGAGTTCAAGCCCCACATCGGACTCTGTGCTGACAGCTCAGAGCCTAGAGTCTGCTTCAGTTTCTGTCTCTCTCTCTGCCCCTCCCCTGCTCATGGTCTCTTTCTCTCTCTAAAATAAATAAAACATTTAAAAATTAAAAAATAAAAAAAATATCTCCCTATTAGAGGCACCTGTGTGGCTCAGTCAGTTGAGCACCTGGCTTTGGCTCAGGTCATGATCTCACTGTGAGTTCGAGTCCTGCATCGGATTCTGTGTCTTTCTCTCTCTCTGCCCCACCCCTGCTTGAGCTTTCTCTCAAAAATGGATATTCATTAAAAAATATACATATAAAAAATATATCTCCCTATTAAATTTAAAAACTTTGGGGCACCTAGGTGGCTCAGTCAGTTAAGTGTCTGACTTCGGCTCAGGTCATGATCTCACGGTTCGTGGGTTTGAGCCCCGCGTCGGGCTCTGTGCTGACAGCTCAGAGCCTGGAGCCTGCTTCGGATCCTGCGTCTCACTCTCTCTGACCCTCCCCTGCTCACGCTATCTCTATCAAAAATAAAAAAACATTTTTGTCAGGGGCTCCTGGCTGGTTCAGTCGGTAGAGCATGGGACTCTTAAGCTCAGGGTTGTGAGTTCCAGCCCCATGTTGGGGACAGAGCTTACTTAAAAATAAGATCTTAAGAAAAAAGAAGAAAAAACTCTCATTTTTAAAAAACTGTATTTCAAGCCATATGATAATGATTTTACTATTTACATAACAGTAATAAGCATCTATTTGTACCTCTGTTTAGATTTCAAAATGACCTTTCATTCAATTCCAGAATTAAAAGGTATTCTAATATAACTGCTACCAGTCATTCTAAACCCACCGGAAGAGACCTATCACCTCAAGGCACCCGCTGTCACGGGGCAGACTAACTTCTAGAAGGGCACTTGTTCTAGAAACGGGTCCTGCGCTTTACGGCGCGGAGAAGCTCCGGCCGGCGCCCTCGGCCAGAGCGCCCACACACCTGCAGCTGCACCCCTCTCTTATCTTCGTTCTCCACGTGCAGACGGATTCGGCCAAACTTCTCGTCCGAGATCCGCAGCATGATCATGCCGTGCAGCTCCATGCTCTGCAGCCCTCCGTCCCGGCCACAGGTCAGCGTGATCTTCTCCTCAATCTTCATGTGCACACTGCAGGCAGAACGGGGCAGAGTGTGTTCATCAAGGCGGAAACCAGAATCCCCTCTCTCCTGCGCGGTGATCAGCCCCCAGCAACTTATTTAAGGCGCTGCTGCCGTGCGGAGAGGAGGGAAGCGCCACACCCTTTCGTCCCACGAAGTCGCAGCTGTGGCGCCGAAGCAACGCTGAGAGCAGCAGAAGTCTGGAAACAGCGAGTGTCCGCCAGCAGCTCACTGCTTAAACACACGCAGGTATGTCCACAAAAACGCACCCTAAGCAGTTGTGGAGGAGGGGAGGGACAACTGAAAAAGCTTTTGATTTGAAAGTAATTTTAACAATGAAAAAAATTAAAATTATACCAGGAATCCATTTATCCGCTTTCTAAATGCTGCTAACATTTACCCCGTTTGTTTTATCAGTTGCACACTCCCTCAACTACTGTTTGTTTCTCCTCCTGAGCCACGGAGAGCAGGTTATGCAGACCACGGCCCTCGAGCCCTACGCACTTCAGAACACACTGGAAGGACAGGACATGCTCTTACATGACCACAGTGCTTGTTAATGTCGTTAAGGAGCACGGAGACTCTGTCTCATCTACCATCCATATGCCAATTTTGTCAGCGGACCTAACCATGTCCTTTAAAGCTGGACAAGATGCAGGGGTGCCTGGGTGGCTCAGTCAGCCGAGCGACCGACTTCGGCTCAGGTCATGATCTCCTGGTACATGAGTTTGAGCCCCAGGTCAGGCTCTGTGCTGACAGCCCGGAGCCTGGAGCCTGCTTTGGTCTGTGTCTCCCTCTCTCTCTGCCCCTCTCCTGTTCACACTCTGTCTCTCTCCCTCAAAAATGAATAAACACTAACAATTTTTTTTAATAAAAAGTTATACAAGATCCAGTTTAGGATAAAGTTTTACACTTAGATGTCGTATCTTTATAGCTTCAAATAAGGAGAGTCTCATCTCCAAAATAAGTGAAAAAAGCAACTGGAAATGTACCTAGTATGCTACTACTTAAGTATTAAAAAGAAGGAAAATAAAATACATATAATTTAATTCATCTATATATAGTCTAGCCACTCCCCTCAGAAAAATACAAGAAGAAACTAATGAATATAGTTGCCTCCAAAAAGACAAACCTGCCTGTCTGGGTGGAAGAAAGACTTTTTACTGTAATACTTTTGAACCTTTTGAATTCTGAACTGTATCAATGTATAACCTAATAGAAGTAAAACAAAAAGTGCTGCCTCTCTGGGCAATTACGGAGTACAATCTATCCATACCCTTTACTAAAACTATTTCTACCTGGGTGAACGGCGGAAGCTACAAAGAACGAGCTGGCATCCTACCTGCTCCAGCACCGAAGTCTTCCTGGAAACAAAGCACGAGACTCAAGGCCACAGAGGAGCACATTTTCAAGGACCACAGGCCCCCGTGTCTTCTCAGGTTTGCTTCGTGCTCAACAGGAGTGGCATCATTTAGGAAAGAGCCTCAAGCCTCTCAGATACATGATGGTTTATAACATCTTTTTAAAACAGTGTCAAGCCTTTGTCTCACACAAAGCAACTGCTAGGAACAACACAGGAGCTTTACTAATTTGAGAGATTCACCCCAGCGCACCCGTTCATTTCACACTGAACTGACACACAAAACCCCGCTTTCACGCACACCTGACTAAAGTAGCCTCCCAGACTCATCTTTCACTTGACCCCAAACCATCAGCAGCAGAAGAAGGTCTGGGCTTCAAGACAGGAAATCAGAGTCATGAACATGTGAACAAAATGTCACCAACCAACCCTGAGATCAGAGACCAATCAAAATACTCTATACCAAGTTTAGGTACTAAAAAGGCAAAGATCTTAACTTGCTATTAAAGATAGGTATACATTTTATATCAAGACTGGCTCCTAAAGGTTTAGTTAGAAGCAGCCGCGCCAAGTACAGTGACGGGCTGCGGCACGTCCAGCTCTCTAACTCAAGTCCACTTTTTTTTTTTTTTTAATATGGAAGCTTCTCGAATTTGCATGTGATCCTTGCACGGGGCCCACGCTCATCTTCTCTGTGTCGTTCCAATTTTAGTTTATGTGCTGCTGAGCTGAGCACTAATTCAAGTCCACTTTAAGAGACAAGGCAAACACTAGGCATGAAGACAAAATTGTAAATTTAACCAACACAGAGTTGATAAAAGGTAAGTTCTAAACTTCATAGGAAATAAATAGCTGAGAGCCTCCAACCATGGTTAAAAAAAAAAAAAAAAAAGAACCTGTGCTAAAATCTAGAATATATTCCAAGTCTTTTTTCCAAACACTTTGATTATGTTATTATTTTTTCTAATGTTCATTTATTTTGAGAGAGAGAGAGAGCAAGCAAGCATGAGCAAGGGAGGTGCAGAGAGAGGAAGAGAAAATCCCAAGCAGGCTCCAAGCTGTCAGCACAGAGCCCAACACGCGGCTCAATCTCATGAATCGTGAGATCATGACCTGAGCCAAAATCAAGAATCAGACGTTTAACCAACTGAGCCAACCAGGTGCCCGTAGAACACATCCTAAGTCTTTTAAACTCTGGAAAAATTAAAAGTCACATAAAGAACGTGTAATGTGCTAAAATAAACATTTTTAAACATACGGTCTGTTCTTACTGAAAAAGGTACTACTGACCTTTCCATATTCACGGGTGGAGCGTGCACTTTGGTTGCTTCAGAAGTGCGCTTGCCCATATTGGAGGACATGATAGTCTCACCTTCAGATTTCAATTTGTCCACAAAATTATCTACTTCCTTCCCTTTGGCTCCAAGTTTCAAAGCCTTGCTGGGACCTGAAGGCCTAAGTGGAAGAATAAGAAATAACAAAGTAAGAAAACACACATACATGCTTTTAAAGGGTTAATTAGTAACCCCGTATCATCGAATCTTTCCCTAAAGCTGTTCTTTAAGAGGAATGTGCAGATCTCAAGGGAAAAACCCACGCATCCTAGGGTTTAGTGGAGAATGAAGACCATTCCCTGCCCAAGCTGGCAGCCAAGTCACTATTAATATGTAAGCTTCAAGGACCTAAAGGTCAGAGGGACATTTCTGTAAGCGTGCACCATCAGATGCAAACTCTGTACTTTCCATCCGGATCAATACACCTGCTGCACACACTTCAGGCAGTTCAGATTCTCCTGGAAAGCCATTCACGCTAAGATTTAAAAACGTTCCGTAAGTAGTTAAATATCCCCTTCTCTCCCAAAATAAGGCAACTCTCATGGTGTAATTTGTAAAAGAACTCTCTGACACAAAAACCCTCTATCCCTTTATCATGCAGCCAAATTTAATATTACCCCTGACTTCACGAAGTCACTCAGGGATCCCTGCACCGCGCACCCGGGCAGCCTCCACCCGCCGCTCCAGGGCTGCCGGGGGCGCCCTGGGCTGTACCTGGCCGGTGCAGGAGCCACTTTCGGTTTCTCGGTTTCGATGATGGTCTCTGTGATCATGGCCGCCGTGCCGCCCCCAGAGACGGCAGAGCTTCCAAACCCTCCGAACCCTGGGGCTTTTCTGCCCTGTCTCTCTGCATCTCTCCGGGCCTGCTGTAACTCCTTTGCTTTGCGCCGCATCTCAGCCTTGGCTTCACGCTCCTGAGTCTACAAAAAGAGACATTCATGGATGGGACTCTGAGTATAGGAAAACCAAAATACCGAAAGCCTACAAGAAAGAACCCCAAACAAGAACTCCGGAAGACGCTCTTTACCTCTCGAACCGCCCTGAACACCTTCTCCTCGTGCGAGTCCATTTCCGTGAAGGTCCGGATCTGGGCCAGGTTGACACTCTCCCGGTACCCCAGGGCAACAATTTCATCGAAAGCAAAAATTAAATCAAAACAGTGCTCGGATATTTCATTTTCCTCTAAGGCTCGGCAATACTCAGGGATCTAAGGGTGGACAGCAATGGAAAAGAGAGGCTTATCAGCATTCATGTTTCCCAAGTCTTATCCTTCAAAATACACATATTTTTATTTTTTTTTTATTTTTTTTTTTTTTGCTTTGGTGAAAACACACATATTTTTAAAAAGTACAATAAAAAACACAGGTTCCAACAATCCCAAATCCCTATCAGAGCCTCTACTCTCTATGTTAAGCAAGACTTTGGCATAAAGTCTGGGGTGTGGTGTGTTCTATCGGTAAGTCTTATCCGGAGGACCTGGCTGCCTCAGTAGATAGAGCATGGAACTCAATCTTAGGGTTGTAAGTTCAAGCCCCATGGTGGGTGTAGAGATTTCTTAAAAACAAAATCCTAATAAATAAATAAGGGCACCTGGGTGACTTAGTCAAATAAGCAGCCAACTTTTATTTTTAGAGAGCGTGTGCGTGTTCCCTCTCAAAATAAGTATTTAAATAGGTAAATACATCTTATCTGAGCAACCATTTAAGAACCGTGAAAGGAAAGGTCAGTTCGCACACTCTCTGTTGGGACCCGGAACGTGGGAGGCCGCCCCGTGTTTGCAGGATCTGTGAACAAGGGAGGAGCTGGGCAGGGGCCTCCCGCAGCCTGCAAACTGGTCAGCATCAGTCACTTTGGGGAACAAACCGTTTCAGAGAGAAAATTTAAAACGGAAAACTATAACCCACTATTACAAAACGACTCTTACCACTCTTGAGAAAAGCCTCAAGGTCTCCAGATCCTCTAAGATGTTGCTGTTCTTGGTAGTGATCAGCACCATGTACAGCTTCTCCATAGGCTGGTAGACATATCTTACGCTCTCTGTTTCAACAAACGTGTGCTGCTTCCCGGTGTTCATGAGCTTTGGAAAGGCCGCCAGCAAACCCTCAACCCGGGGGCGGGTCATCTCCACAAACTGCCGGGACACAATAGCCTTTCCCGCCTTCGTGCAGACGGCCGCCGCCAACAGCACCTGCCGGGGCACACGGGGGGCGGGGGGGGGGGAGCGGCTCATTTCTTCACACGGTTTCTCGGCACCCGCAGGCCCCCAGAACGCCGCGGCCGCAAATATGTTTGTTATCAAATTCCCTGTGACTCAAAAAGGATTATTTTCTGCTTTGGCAGACCCACCAAGAATAGTCTAAACCTTTTCTAAGAACAGAAATCTCTGCGGCAAAACAGGTTTGACCAGGTGGATTCAAGGGTTATAAGAAGCCCCTGACCTTCCTTCCATTTTCACCTACAACACGAACCGGTCTAGTGAGTCTAAGTTGATCCTTTGCTCTTCGATTAATAACGTGCCCGCCCCACACTATCCTACCTCCAGATACGTGAACAGTCTGCAAAATGAGAAACTGAATGACTCCATGGGTTACAGTTTTTGACACCTGTCAACGATCAAGACCTACAGCCTTTTCTCACAGTCTGGCATTCATGAAACAAAACACAGCACCAAAGGAAGACGAAGAGACCTCGAATGCCATCGGCAGGGGAGTAAGAAGATTAAGCATGGCATTCATCGTCTCTGCAAGGCAGGAACCCAAGAACCCACAGATACAAGTAACAAAAGGACATTTCGGAAGCCTCCGTGCTAGGACACGACCCCTGAACACCACCGAACCACTGGTCAGGCTTCGCGGCTCTACAGAAACCTGTCCCCTACGGGCGAGCAACGTGAAGGAAAAACAAGTTAGTTAATTCAAGTTTTCTTAGAGTCTCAGTACATCAATACAGTTCTGTAATAATAGAAGAGAACACAATGTTCTTATCCACCAAGACCAGGTAATTATGGTATGTGGAAGATAATACCATCATGTTGATTTCCAAGCAGCTGGGTGCAAACAATTTACATTAGACAAGTGTTGGGTCTGTCAAGGCTGTTCAGGCGCTCCTGGGTGGCTCAGTCAGTTGAGCGCCCAACTCTTGATTCTGGCTCAGATCATGAGATCAGGCCCCGTTCTGGGCTCGGCACTGCTGAGCATGGAGCCTGCTTGGGATTCTTTCTCTTTCTGCCCCTCTGCTGCACACACATGAGCTCTCCCTCAGAATAAATACATAATACTAAAAAAAAGGGAGCTCCAATCTTCATGTTCGCCCTAAGCACGCCGGTGAAGCTGCCCAGCCCATCAAGGTACGTACTTGAAAAGCCACTGAGTACCTAAAGGATGTCATTTCCAGAAGCAATCCCTGCGACCCTGTCACTATAAAGGTAGAGCTGGGGCTGGACAAGGGCTGGTGGCTCGTGAAGAATGCCGAATTCTTACTGCACATGCTTAAAAATGCAGAGGAATCCTGAACTGAAGGACTCACATGTAGACCCTCTGGTCACTGAGCACATCAGGTGAATAAAGCTCCCACGACGTGGGGAGAACCCCCAGAGCTCACGGTCAGGTTCACCCACACGCGAGCTCTGTCACACAGAGATGATCCTCACTGACAAAGACGAGACTGTTCCTAAAGCAGAAAAGGAGACGACACAGAAGGAAAAAATACCCTGGAAGAAACTGAAGAACAAAGGCTTATGGCCTGGAAGTAAATTCCTCATAAAATAAATGTAAATATAAGGCGCCTGGCGGCTCAGTCAGTTAAGTGTCCTACTTCAGCTCAGGTCATGATCTCATGGTTCGTGGGTTCGAGCCCCGCGTCAGGCTCTGTGCTGACAGCTAGCTCAGAGCCTGGAGCCCGCTTCGGATTCTGTCTCTCTCTCTGCCCTTCCCCTGCGCAGTCGCACGTTCTCTCTCTCTCAAAAATAAAATAAACATTAAAAAAAATAGGGGCGCCTGGGTGGCTCAGTAGGTTAAGCCTCCGACTTTGGTTCAGGTCATGATCTCATGTTCATGGGTTTGAGCCCTGCATCGGGCTGTGTGCTGACAGCTCAGAGCCTGGAGCTGCTTCTGATTCGGTGTCTCCATCTCTCTGCCCCTCTCATGTTTTGTATCTCTCTGTATCAAAAAAATAAGTAGAAAAAAAACATGAAAAAAATTTTTTAATTTTAAAAATAAAAAATAAAAAAAAGAATGCCAAGTAATCTAGCTTAAAAGTCCAAAAAAGTTCCTTTTCCCCAAATATTTGTATTTTTTAAAATAAATAGTTTTGCACTCAAGAAATCTATCTTTCCTCATCACTGACCCTTTGGGAGGTTTCTGCCGTCACTTACACATGAGGCAGAAAGATGTACTGAAGACAGTACAGAATGCCAGCAAGAGAGTAAAAATGCAAAACAATTATGACATGTTCCTCATAGTAAATTATTCATTCCATGTCTTTAACTTTATTTACTTCCCTCAGCTATAGGTTTTTGTTTTGTAATTTGGTTTTATTAAGGTTTGGTTAAATGTATAAAATTATTAAGATATTTAAAGTGTACATTGTGGCAACTCCATGTCTTTAAATTGAGTGTGAAAGAGATTTCTTTAAATAAAGGGGAGGGTAATTTTTGGCACACAAATAATGCTAATATTGTAATCTCTTTGGAGATGAAATTGACCTAAAATTATTACCAGGCCAAGAGGTATAGCTGTACAGAAGGCTAAAACTAAATTTTCTCTAGAAATTCGATTTCACATTAATTTTTATCGTAGGTTCATATTTCAACCATCCACAGGTTTCTGGCAAAAAATTTACTTTTTTCCTTTTTTAAAAAATTTTACAGGGAGAAAGAGAGCACGTGTGCACAAGTCGGGTACAAGGAGAGGGAGGGAAGG
>PISW01014185.1:0-22285 GCA_004023785.1 Mungos mungo
AACCACCATGACATTCTTAGCTAATGAACAAGCTTAGAGATATTTGAGACTTACTTCCTACTTGCTAATAAAATTTACCCTGGGCAGAGAATCCTGAAGTTCTCAAAGCCAGTCGCTTAGGACTCCTTAGATACTTTCCATCCTGCACAATGTTATAAATTCATGGTGATACATTGCATAGCCCACTCTCAGCAGCTAGATTTGAAATGTGCTACTGATTTAAGGACAACATATTCCTTTGAAGTTTATATGAGATCATTACCATTCTTGTTGCTCCGAACAACTTCTTAGAATTTGGATGAAATCTTTAAAGATCAAAAATATTTTCATATTTCCAGTACAGATCATCTGAGAAGGTATAACTCACATGGAAGAGCATAGAAGCCCATGTAACTGAAGCCGAGTTTAAGGAAACTATTGCAAGAGAGAAAGTCGAGAAAGTCGGGTGTGTAACAGTCATGGTGAGCAGCTTCTAAGCTGGCTCCCAGTGTTGCCTACCACCTGGTATTCCTGCTCTTGTTTAATACCCAAACCTTGAGTATAGGCTGGACCTAGTGACTTGCTTCTAGTGAAGATAAGATAGCAAAAATCATGTGATATTACTTCTAAGAATAGCTCACAAAAGACTCTGATTCCAAACTTGCTTGCCTTCTGGACCTTATATTGAGAAACTCTGTTCTCAGGTGTCTGAGATGATGATGAAATGTTGGGCCAGGTTTGCTGTAACGTTGGGGTCCAGACAAGGAAGTAGATTGTGGTGAAACTGTAGAAAGTGTCCAGGCTCTCCTGATTTAAGCTACTAGTAGATTAAAATATTAGCATGTTTTATTTCTTAATTATTTTTTCCTTGAGTTCATTCCATATCCCCTGTGAACACCAAAAAAAAGAATAATTCAGTCTTGACTGAGATTAGAGAATTGTTTATAGGTCTTCATTTTATACCAAAATGACTGGACAATGTAGTTATCAGTAGTAGCTTAAAGCAGTTTATAACGCTATAAATATTTGTTCTTATTTAGCAGTATAAAGTAGCCAATTCTCCTATATTCAGAGCAATTTCTTAAACTTATAAATAAGCCATATTCCTAACAAGTGGGTATTCCTGTATCTTTTCATTTAAGTTCTATGCATCCTAATATCCTGCCAGAGAGCAAAAGAAGAAAAAGAAAAACATGAAAACAAAATGTGTGCAATCAAAAATACATAATTCTTCATGCTTTGTGTGTCTTCAGGATAACCAAATTTGTGGAGCAGGGAATAACTGTACTTGAAGTAATAATGAAGTGACAAGAATTAATCCATTAGCATTATACATGGATAAAAGATATGACAAATACAAATACCAGACAATGAGCAACAATTGACTTCTGAGAAATTAACACCAAAGTGTGAATTTCTTCATTGTTGCTAGATGTGAAGGAATATAAGACAAGAAATTTATTGACACTTTTGGGGGGGCGGTCCAAAGAACTGTGCTGAAACTTGGAATATTAGGTATAGTGCCTGTCTTCAAAGAGTTTATAATTTAATGTAGAAAGGCAAATTTACAATTACTACACAGTTTGCTTAAGTGCTATAACTGAATAATACACAACGTGTTCTGGAAGAATCTAGGTTAGACTAAGGTATGGGTTGAAAATACTTCTGGGTAAGATCATCCTGGCTTCTGTATGTGAAGATATTCAGGAAGGAAACAGACTTGGAATGGAATTATATACCGAGTGTGATAATATGCACAGCCATTGAGGTATAGGCTCTGTTTGAAGATCTGGAAGCAGCTGGGGAGGTTGAAATAGATGAGGGAAGACAGGGCCAGATCAAAGACGAATTTCTTATGCCAAACCAAGGAGCATAAAGTTGATTCTAAAAGTGCCAGGAGGTCACCAGAGTAGAGTTCTGTGGACCAGTGCCACCAGCATGTGGGCTGGGTTGAAATGACACCATGTTTATAAAAGTATCTTGAGTTAGTATTATAAACCAGAAAAAACCAAATAGATTCTAAGATCCTCAGTCTATATAAGAGAAAACTGGTGCACGGGGTACTCAAGTTTGCACAACTGGTTAACAGGAGAAGCCAGAATTTCAATCCAGATACACTAGCCACGCAGGTGTCATATTTCATGACCACCTTATCATCAAGAGCTGGAGGATTTGAAATGCGTGGCATTGAATATCCAGGTGACTGACCACGGCATATCAAAGAGAAACCAGTGCCTGTGATGGAACATCAGTAAACCTTCCACTTGCTCTTTGGTTCTGTGGGTTATAATGAAAGTTCAGTTTGGAAGAGACTAAAGAGGATATTATATATTGACCTTTTAAAAATCTTTTTTTGTTCCCTCTAAGTTTGTCTTATGCAAAGTTACTGTCCAACTCATTGGAAAAATGTATATAATATAGTTAATGAAATTTCTTAAGATCCTTTAAATCAAATGGCCTCCACTTCCTCTCTTTTACCTCGAATGGTACCACAACTCAGTGAGTGAGTCCTGGGACTTGTAACTTGTGAATTAACTCCTCCAAGGTTGGTATGTGTGGCAAGGCTGTAAGAATGGCAATGAAATTTTAGCTTCTGTGAGAGGGTACTTATTTCCTTAATTTTCCATCTGCTTTATTTTCCAGGACAGAAGGAATAAGAATATTTTTGTTCCCTTTTAATTTTAAGAGACTCTATTTATTTTTGAAAATAAAAAAAATTCAGAGAAGCAGAATAATGAAAATGAGGAACATTACTAGCATTTTTATAACCAAGAGATAGCCAATATTAAACGTTCTCTGTATTACCTTCAAGATACGTTTATTTGTAAATGCAGTTGACCCTTGAGCAACATGGGTTTGAGCTGTGTGAGTCTATTTCTGTACAGACTTTTTTTTACAGTACATAAAATTCCTATACATAAATACAGTACCATAAATGTATTTTCTCCTCCTTATTTTTCTCTTTATAACATTTTCTTTTCTCTAGCTCACTTTATGGTTAGAATACAGTATATAATACATAAAACATATGAAATATGTGTTAATCAACTGTTTTATCAGTAAAGCTTTCAGTCAACAGTGGGCTATTGGTAGTTAAGCTTGGTGGGGAGTCAAAAGTTACACATGAACTTGACTGCAGAGGGGTTGGTGCCCATAACCTTCACATTGTTCAAAGATCAAGTGTATTTTAAAATTTGTATTTATAGGGAGGTCTGGGTGACTCAGTTGGTTAAACATCTAACTTCGGCTCATGTCATGATCTCATGGTTTGTGGATTCAAGCCCCGTGTTGGGCTCTGTGCTGACAGCTCAGAGCCTGGAACCTGCTTCTGATTCTGTGTCTCCCTCTCTCTCTGTCCCTCCCCTACTCATGCTCTGTCTTTGTCTCTCAAAACTAAATAAACAATAAAAAAAAGTTTAAAAAAATTTTGTACTTACGTGGACATGAAAGTGTGGACACATTGTACGAACATGATCAAATAAATTTTCCAATCATCTTTCTAAATCCTTCTGTAATATTCTATGGCATGGTTGTATCCTCATTTATCACATAACTCCTCTGTTATATAATATATTATGTATAATTCAACTTTGGACCATTTAGTCAGTGCTAATCCTCTCCCTTAAAAAATACATTAAATTCCTATGCATAAATATTTTCACACTTGTCCTATTTTTATTCTTAACATAAATCCTTAAAAATTGAATTCTTAGTCCATGTGTGTATTTTTTTTAAAGCTTTTGGTACATGTTACCAAATTCATTTTTCAAATGTCAACAAATTTATATTTCCCATCATTGTTTTTACTTTTTGTTAAGTCTGATTCATAGAAAAATAGTATCCCATTCATTTAATTTTTATTTCACATACTTTTAATATATTATGATAGGTATGAGACTGGGACCTAGTGATGTATGTTTTTTTTTCCTAAATGATTATCTCAAACCAAATATTTAATCCTATTCCCTCCTAATTCAAGTGCTCCTTCATTATATTACAGGTTATATATGTTAGGGTGTATTTCTAGATTTTTCTCTTATGTTCCAATGACCCGTTTAATTCTTATGCTCATATCATATTTCATTACTTAATAATATTAAATGCATTTTAAATTATATCTCAAATACACTTCTTAAACAAAATATTAAGATATATTCTTATTTGTTTATCCTTTTTATTAATTTATTTTGAGAGAGAGAGGGAGAGAATGAATGAACAAACAGAGAAGAGGCAGAGAGACACAAATCCTAAGCAGGCTCCATGGCTCAGTGAAGAGCCCACATGGCGCTCAATCTCCTAACCCGTGAGATCCTTACCTGAACTGAAATCAAGTGTCAGATGCCTAACTGAGGCAGCCAGGCACCCATTTATTATTTGTTTATTCTTATAAGAACCTCTAACTGGGATATTGAGTGAAATTGTACTAAATTTATAGCCTCAATTGGATCAACATCTTTGCAATACTGAGTGCTCACATTGGTCATCCCTTCATTTAGGCAAACTTGTTATATCAAAATATATTAATTTTCTACAGGTCTTTCACATAGATTCTGTTCCTTTTTGACATATATTACTGGGTATTTTGTTTTGCTTTATTCGGAGTGCCTTTTTTTTTTTTTTAACTTTGTATTGCAGCCCCAGTTGGTTAGCATCCTCTGGAATGTCAGTTTCAGGTGCACAGTGCAGTGATTCGGCAGTTCCACGGGACACCCGGTGCTCATCACAGCCGGTGCGCTCCTCAATTCCCATCACCGCTTTGACCCAACTCTCCCAGCCCCCTCCCCTCTGGTAACTCCCAGTTTGTTTTCTATAGTTAAGAGTCTGGGCATGCTTGGGTGGCTCAGTCCACTGAGTGTCTGACTCTTGATTTTAGCTCAGGTCCTGATCTCACAGGTTGTAAGAGCAAACCTCGTGTTGGGCTCCTCACTGACAGCACAGCCCCTGCTTGGGATTCTCTCTCACCCTCTCTCTCTGCCTCTACCCTGCTCAAACTTTCCCTCTCTCTCTCAAAATAAATTAGGTTTTTAAAAAGTCTGTTCTTGGGGTACCTGGGTGGTTCAGTTGGTTAAGCATCTGATTTGAGCCCATGTCATGATTTTGTAGCTGTGGGTTTGAGTCCCGCATCCGGCTCTGTGCTGACAGCTCAGAGCCTGGAGCCTGCTTCAGATTCTGTGTCTCCCTCTCTCTGCTCCCTCTCCCCAGCTCATACTCTGTCTCTCTCTCAAAAATAAATAAACAGTAAAAAAATAAAATTTAAAATAGTCTGTTTATTGGTTTGCCTCTCTCCCTTTGATTTGTTTCTTAGATCCCACATGAGTGAAATCATATGGTTTTGACTTATTTTGCTTAGCATAGTATTCTCTAGCTCCATTCTTGTTATTGCAAATGGCAAAATTACATTATTTTCTATGGCTGAGTAAAATATATATATATATAATATTCATTCATCAGTCGATGGACACAGGCTGTTTCCACAATTCAGAATTATAGATAATAATAACTGGTAACATTGAGAAGCATGTATCCCTTTGAATTAGAAGTTTTGTGTTCTTTGGGCAGTATACCTAGTACTGAAATTGCTGGATTGTAAATTAGTTCCATTTTTAACTTCTTGAGGAAACTCCGTACTGATTTCCAGAGTGGCTGCACCAGTTTGCAGTCTCACCAAAAGTGCCAAAGGGTCCCCCTTCCTCCACGTCATCAGCAACACTTGCGGTTTCTTGTGTTGTTGATTTTAGCCATTCTGACTGGTGTGAGGTGATGTCTCAGTGTAGTTTTATTTGTATTTCTCTGACGATCAGTGATGCTGAGCATCTTTTCATGTTCCTGTTGGTCATCTGTATATCTTCTTTCTTAAAAAATGTTATGGTTTGGGGTTTTTTTTTTTTTTTTTTTTTTTTTGAGAGACAGAGACAGCATGAGCAGGGGAGGGTCAGAGAGAGAGGGAGATACAGAATATGAAGCAGGCTCCAGGCTCTGAGCTAGCTGTCAACACAGAGTCCGATGTGGGGCTCGAACTCATGAACCATGAGATCATGACCTGAACCAAAGCTGGACGATTAACCGACTGAGCCACCCAGGCGCCCCTGTATGTCTTCTTTGGAACATTGTGTATTCATATCTTCTGACCATTTTTAATTGGATTATTCGTTTATGGGGTGTTGAGTTGCACAACTTTTTTTTTTCTGAGAAAAAGAGACAGAGTGTGAATGGAAGAAGGACAGAGAGAGAGGGAGACTCAGAATCTGAAGCAGGCCCCAGGCTCCAGGCTCCCAGTCATCAATACAGAGCCTGCGGTGGGGCTCAAACTCACGAACTGTGAGATCATGACCTGAGCCAAATTTGGAAGCTCAAGCCACTGAGCCACCCAGGCACTCTGAGTCGCATAAATTCTTTATATATTTTGGATACTAACTCTTTATCAGATATGTCGTTTACAAATAACCTTTCATTCTGTAGGTTTCCTTTCAGCTTTGTTGACTGTTTCCTTCACTATGCAGAAGCTTTTTATTTTGATGAAGTCCCAATAGTTAATTTTTGCTTCTGTTTCCCTTGCCTCAGGTGACATATCTAGAAAGAACTTGATATGGATGATGTCAGAGAGGTTACTTCCTATGTTCTCTTATAGGATTTAATGGTTTGAGGTCCCACATTTAAGTCTTCAATCCATTTTGAGTTAATTTTTGTGTATGTAGTAAGAAACTGGTCCAGTTCCATTCTCCCGCATGTTGCTGTCCAGTTTTCCCAACCCCAATCATTGAAGACATTGTCTTTTTCCCACTATATATTGTTTCCTACCTTGTCAAAAATGAACTAAACATACACTTATGGGTTGACATTGGTTTTTTTTAAATTCTCTGCCATTGATCTTTGTGTCTATTTTTGTGCCAGTACCACTGTGTGGATCATTACAGTTTGTAATAGAACTTGAAGTTGGGAATTGTGATGCCTCCAGCTTTTTTTTTTTTTTTTTCAAGATTGCATTGGCTCTTCGGGGACTTTTGTGTTTCTATACAGATTTTAGTATTGTTTGTTCTAGCTCTGTGAAAAAAGATGTCAGTATTTCTATAAAGATTGGATTAAGCGTATAGATTTCTTGGGGCAGTATATACATTTTAACAATATTTATTCTTCTGATCCATAAGCTTGGAATGTCTTTCCATTTCTTTGTATCCTCTTCAATTTCTTTCAACCTTGTTTTAGAGTTTTCAGAGTACAGGTCTTTTATCTCTTTGATTAGGTTGATTCCTACATACCTTACTGTTTTTGGTGCAATTGTAAATGGGACTGATTCCTTAATTTCTCTTTCTGCTGCTGCATTTTTGGTGTACGAAAATGCAACAGACTTCTGCACAACGATTTTGTATCCTATCACTGTACTGAATTTGTGTATCAGTTCTAGCAGTGTGTAGATGGAATATTTCAGGTTTTCTATACAGAGTATCATGTCATCCCCAAAGAATGAAAGCTTGACTTCTTCCTTCCTGATTTAGATGGCTTTTATTTCTTTTTGTTGTTGGATTGCTGAAGTTAGGACTTGCAGTACTGCATTAAATACTAGTGGTGAGAGTGAACATCAGAGTGGGGTATTATTTTTTTTCCTCAAAGTATTATTTGATTAAATGTAAGAAAATTACTCAGGGGCACCTGGGTGGCTCCATCTCAGATCATGATCTCGTGGCTCATGAGTTCGAGCCCTGCATCGGGTTCTGTACTGACAGCCTGCTTCAGATTCTCTCTCCTCTCTCTCTCTCTGCCCTTCCCCTGCTCATTCTCTGTCTCTGTCTCTCTCTCTCTCAAAAATAAATCAACATTAAAAAATTAAAAATAAATCAATAAGTGAAAGAATGTTATTCATGTAGATATATTTGTTTTGTATCCACTTTTTGTATTTATACATTGGTTTTAAACAATTTCAGTTGATTCTCTTTGGTTTCTCAATGAATAGTCATATCCTAAGTAAATAATTTTGGCACCCTGTTTTATGTCTCCCATTTCTATGGAAAGCTGCCACCCTGTCTCCACATTATCAAATGATCAAAAAATTTAAACAGAAGCACAGACCAGAGGACGTATGTGGACCGTGACCTTGAAGGGTTATCCCTTGTATCTTTCTCATGTCCAAATGCCCAGCATCAGTGATGAATTATTTTTTAAAGAAATTCTATAGCTCTCATTTGATGTATTTTTCAAATATATGTTTTTTAATCTATTAGAAACTTTCTGCTTATAGTCCAGAGTAGGCTTTTTATTTTTCTCTTATTCTTCAAGGCTTAATAAGTTCCTTAAGGATTTAAGAAGACACACAGCAAGCTGGACAAAAATGGAAAGGAAATCAGAGAAATCAGTACCCCCTCTGCCCTGCACAGAGTTTAGCATAGTGTCTGGGACAGACTTGGTTCTGCATAAACGTTAAAGAAAAGCCACTAAAAGGCCTGGAAAAAAGCAGTGTCACTTCTTAAACTGACTTGGATTACTAAGTCTCAAATTAAAAGGAACTTCTAGCACTATCATCTTCCCTTCTGGGAGCAAGAGGGAAATGTCACTAACTGAAAGACTATCACTGATAAGAAAAGCATATAAAAACTCTGTTATCACTTTAAAGTGACAGCATTCTAGGGGAGCCTCAGTGGCCCATTTGTTTAAATGTCTGACTTTAGCTCAGGTCATGATCTCCCCATTCATGAGTTGGAGCCCCGCGTTGGGCTCTGGGCTGACCTCTCAGAACCTGCAACCTGCTTCAGATTTTGTGTCTCCCTCTCTCTCTGCCCCTCCCATGTTTGCTCTCTTTCTCTTTCTCTCAAAAATAAATAAGCATATAAAAAACTTTTAAATGATAAAAAAAAATTGGCATACTGCTGCCACATTTTCCTCAGCTACATCTACAAGAACAAAGAACAGCACTGAACAGTTACTGGGTTTAAAACTGGAAAATTACAACTGATGACAGATAATCAATTTCTGCTCCAAATCTGGAAAATGTTTGTATTCATTTCTCCTAAAGTTTTATGAGGAAACTCTATTATTATTACTCCCTCTTTAGGCATATTTCTCAAAGTGGAGAAAATTAACATAAGTACAAGGTTCATTGGACTTTGACTATATCATATAGCATATTTAATTCATTTCCTTTTATTGGCACAACATAAGTTACTACTACTTCCATTATTTAGGAAATGCAGATAAATGATTCGCACTTCCATTTTGAAAAAAATAGTGATTTGAGTCAAGAGTTATTTAAGAAAAATAAAGTTAAATCTGACTTTTAGCATGTTTTACTGTGGCCCATTCCTTTAGACAATTAATGCTTAGGCTTGATGATCATGATTTATTTTGAGATGTCAGTTTTAAGATCATGAAGGAAAAATGTTCAAGGCAATGATAATGTCCCACTTTAAAGTTCTTGTGTTTCTGCTTAAGTGGTTATAATAACACATGCTGTAGAAATTTTCTATATTTATTTTAGAATTACTGCTATGTGCATATGCATTATTCTTGGTAGGATGGGCATCTTCATATCTAGGGCGTCCCACTATGATGACTGATTATGTTCCAGCTGGTCTTTCTCTACTTAGGAATGAAATTTTTCACTAGAGTAAATTTAATCAGACAATCTTGTTAAATGTGGCACTGGTCCCAATCAGTTGAAAGTTTTAAAAAGAAAAAAATAATATATGAAAAAAGACAAAAGCTCCCGTCTTTAATGGCATGAACTTCTCCAGTGTGAGTTCTGAATTTGGACAGACTTTGAATCATGTCTTGAATTCATCACTTACTGGTTCAGTGACTTCAGAAAGCTGTGGAGTACTTCTAATTCTTGGTTTCTCTAAGTTGGAGAATAGTATTAATAGCGCATGTTAGGCTTATCATGAGGGTAAAATGAGATACAGCATCCATGTATTTAGCCAAGTGTCCCCAGATGGGAAGTAGCAATAAATGTTTCCTTTTATTGTTACTATTATGTTTTCTAACCAGCATCAAAGAATAATTTACAAATCAACCGCCTGCATCATTATCTCTTGAGATAACTTATTAAAACATGAATTCTAAGTCTCTCTCAGTACTGTTTCAAGATCTGTAGGCTTGAGTCCTAGGAATCTATATTTTTCAAGAAAATCCCAGGTGATTATTAAAGTTTGAGAACCATCATTTAATCCTGGAATTTCTGTTTATTTTTTTAAATTTTTAAAATGTTTATTCATTTTTTAAAGACAGAGCACAATCAGGGGTGGGGCAGAGAGAGAGGGGGACACAGAATCTTGAAGCAGGCTCCAGGCTCTAAGCTGTCAGCACAGAGCCCAACAAGGGGCTTGAACTCAGGAACCATGAGATCATGACCTGAGCTGAGGCTGACGCTTAACCAACTGAGCCACCCAGGCACCCTTACTTTTAGTGCTGTTTTCTTATCACATAGCAGTAGTTTAAAGTCACTCTTGAGTAATTCTATTGTTTCATATTCTCAATATGCCATCTTCCTGGAGGGCAGTAAATGAACATTGCTAGATATGTATTTAAAATTCCCATCCCCTGGGGTGCCTGGGTGGCTCAGCTGAGTGTTAGACTTTGCCTCAGGTCATGATCTCATGGTTTGTGTTTCGAGACCCGAGTTTGTGCTCTGTGCTAACAGCTCAGAGCCTGGAGCCTGCTTCAGATTCTGTTTCTCTGTCATTGTCTGTCTGTCTGTCTCTCTCTCTCTCTCTCTCTCACTCTCTGCCCCTCCCTGCTCGTGCTCTGTCTCTCTCTGTCTCAAAAAATAAATAAACTTTGAAAACAAAAATTTTTAAATCCCAATCCCCTCCTCTCCCACCTCCCCAAGCTCAAGGCCTTTCATGACAGCTTTCAACTTCCCTGGAGTCTCCCTGATCTCCTTTCTCCCTGCCCATGACCACTTGGATCTCTCTAATGCACTTATTAGGCACTTTTCCTATCAAAAACTTTGAGCTGTTCACTTTTCTCTAAATGGTAACTTCTAAGATGCTGAATGTCCAAATTAAAACCCTCAAATATAACCCCTATCTCTCTTTTTGGCCATATCTCCATCCTGTCTCTGACACAGTATATTCCAATGAAAGAGAAAAACTCATCATTTCAAGTTAACTAATTTTGCCTGCTTCAGTGCCCTTCTTTCAGTCAAGGAATGACTTTAAATTTCTTTCCATTGAAATCACTAAGATCCTGCTCGAACACTACTTCCTCCCAAGAGCTTTCCCAAATATTTCCAGCTGGAAGAGATTACCTCCTTGAACCCCTTAGTTAATAACACTCCTCCAACTCTTAGATTTTTCTTTTTTTGTATTATGTCCCCTGTTAGTTTTTTATTTCTTACAGACAAAACCACATCATCTCTTCTTCTTCATCCCTCATGGTGCTTGACATAATTCTGATCTTAAAATGATCATTCTAAAGTAACCACTGAATGAATGAATGAATGAATAGTAGTCACCTGTTGTTTGGCCATAACAGTTTTCTAGAGACACTCAACTTATAAAATATTTATCTTGTGGCACCATTTTTTAAAGCTTATTTATTTATTTTGAGAGATAGCATACATATGCAAGCTAGGAAGGGGCAGAGAGAGAGAGGGAAAGAGAATCCCAAGCACACTCCATGCTGTCAGCCCCGAGCCTCATGCAGGACTTAATCCCATGAACCAGGAGATCATGACCTGAGTCATGAGTTAAGAGTCAGAGTTTAACTAACTGAGCCACCCGGGTGCCCCCCTATCTTTTGACATGTTTAATTACTCTGGGAACACAAGGCAATTCTTGCTTTATTGAATGTATATGGACCGTGGAAATCATCCATCCAACACTAGCACTGCAGTTTAGGTGTCTCAAACCACAATGACTTGCCCAAATCATACTGTTAAGGACGACAGTGGGTCCAGTTTGTCTAGTTGGACTAGTTGTCTCTCCCAATGATTTACATATTTATTTTATCATGAATTAGTATACTTACTTTACACTTTGGTATAGTATATTGTATAAGCTTGTATAAGTTTATTCTATTGCTTCAGTAATGTTGTATCATCAACAATCACAAAGGTTTACTGGCACACAGCAAGAAGCACTGATCCTCACATATAAGATTCTGTTGACTGTACTTCAGCTGAACTACGCTGGGTTCTGCTTTAGGCTGCAGTTCATCTGGGCTCGGCTGCAGTCTGACAGTTGGGTTCAGGTTTTCTACATGTGACTTCATTTGGGGACCACATCAATGGGGCAACAGCTACCTGAGGCATTTCTTTCTTGTTTTGTCACAAGGTCTCAAGAATTAGACTGACCTATGACATTATTATCTATGCCCACATTCCATTGGCCAAAGAAAGTAATTTGGTGAAGCTCAGTATAAATGCTTCTGATGTTAATGGGAGAACCCCAAACTAACAATGCAAAGTGTATGGATGCACAGGAAAAATAAGAAAAATTGAGAATAGTAATCTACCTACCACATGTCTCTTTATAATTAGATTTTACTATGTTTACATTTACATTTTATACCTGAAACATGAATGTATGTCAAAAGATACGATTATATGTATTCCTTGTAACAAGGGCTACTTGAAAAGAAAATAGGTAAAAATTTACCAACATGAAAATTTAGTTTCTATATCTCCATTATGAAACTGGAAAAAATTTATATTCAATTTTGTCTTCATACTTGACAAAATTTTTATATGATTGGCCTACACTAACCATTTTCAATTACTCATAGTTCTGCCAGTGTGAGAAATTACAGTGATTTCATTCATGTTAACAATTTAAATAAGTAAAACTCTACATAAAGATATTAAGAGATTTAGATTTTGCTTTCTATTTGCACCAGCAAACAGAAGAATGAAAATGTATAATTTTTAATCTGCAGTGATAAAATTTGTCAGAAAATTGCTTAAAAGATAGAAAGTTTTAGGTGTGCTTGATTGGTCTAGTTAAGCATATGACCCTTGATTTGAGCTCAGGTCATGATCTCCCCGTTCACTGGATGGGACTCTTTGTCAGACTCTGCACTGACAGCATGGAGCCTACTTGGGATTCTCTTTCTTCCTCTCTTTCTGCCCCTACCCCATGTGCACTCTTGCTTTCTCTCAAAATAAGTAAACATTTTTTACAAAGATAAATTTTTTAATGATTACCCTGGTTGAATCTAATACATGTGGCCTAAACTCAGTTTTATTAAACTCTTCCTTAAAGGAAACCTCATAAAGCATGTTTATATAAATACATTGCAGAGTATTTTATACATTTATATTGACTGCCATGTGAAAATGATATCATTAAACAAAATATCCAATTCCTTGCCTCCTTGAGTGATTGCCAGTGATTATCTATAGTCTAAGCAAAATATTATGTAAGAATACTTTGTTAGACTCTGTTCAATCTTATTTCAGAAAGTTTACTACTTTGCTATGATATTTAATAAGATCTACACCAAACCTTTAGCTATAGATTTTCTTACTAATTCTGGGATGGTCAAGGGTGCCGGGGTGGCTCAGTCATTTGTACAGCTGACTCTTGATTTTGCTTCAGATCATAATCACAGGATCATGAGATTGAGCCAGGCATTTGGTTCTGCTCTAGCTTGGAGCCTGCTTGAGATTCTCTCTTTGTCCCTTTCTCCGTCTCCAGCACTCACACTCTCTATCTCTAACATTAAACACCAAATAATCCTGGTATAGGTAAACATTTAATATCTTTCTAGTTTCTTGCGTTTAAGACAGAACAGTTTTAGAAAGCTCAAAATAATAAAAATTTAAGGCTTGTTTTATTTGTTTTCTTGGAAATTAATATGCAACTAGTAACTGTTATACACTGGTTATACTTAAGAGGTTGAGTCTGAAAATTCAAAGTAAAGAGTTGTTTAAGAAGTATTATTGCCACAGTTTTAAAGATTCAATAATTCATTCTCTTTAACTTTCAATTATTGGGTTGCCTACCAAAAATCCTTAGCCCAGCTTTCTTATAAATTTCGTGTCAAAATGGGCCTACCAGTTCAGAATTTGTTTTTCTTTTGTCACGCAAAGTTTAATAACTGCTGGTTCTTTTTTTTCTCCCAGGAATTCTGAAGAATATAACCCATCAGATGCGTTATTTGCTCCCAGTTGCCACAAATAATCGGTAAGAGTGATAGCACAGAAAATGAGCCCCCGAAACTATCATCATAACATTAAAGCAGGAACACAAACAACTTATTTCTTCCAGCCTAAATATTTTTATCGTCTGCTGTCTCTGAAGGTAGATTGGAGAGGCAGGAAGTATGTTTTAATTTGAAGTAATTTTGTAATAAAAGTTAGTTGTTGATTTCTATTACTTTACTCAGTGTTGTATTGATTGATTTCACCTAGGGTTCAGGTTACATCAGGCGAGAGACATGTGCAAGTTAGTCTGAAACCATAGTCAACTTTGACAATGTTTGTGCTTTAAAAAGTTCATTGGCTTTCATTAAAGACATTTATTCATATTCATAAGGAAAACTGTTTCAGTTCTTCAGTTAAAAAAATGCTGGACTGGTAAGTAATAGTACCTTTCCCAGAGTATAAATGTAATGATAATAAAGAGGATGTGTCAATCTGGTTTTTAATTTCATTTTTTATAAAATGAGGAATTAGAGCTGTATCAGCTCCCAGGTTTTATCAGATAGTAGGATGAAGCAGTGATGAAGAATTGTGTTTAGTCATTGTTCTTATATACCAGCATGCATAATGATCAAATACAGAGCATATTCAGGATGGTCCTAAGTGAAGAACATGTGACAGGATTATTTGTTGAGATATTAATTTTGTTTGATTTTCATTGCTATGGAAGGATCAGGGGGAAAAAAAAGCTATTTTTACTTTGTTATCTCTATTTCACTCCCCTCCTCATTTCAGAAAGTAGCGTAGAATTTGATAAACTTTCCTCCCAGCATTTGTTTCAAAAGCCTCAGTTTATTAAGGTGTTAGGCTGGAGGCTAGAAAGAGGTAAAAGGAACCAGGAAGGAGTAGCAGCATCAAAATAGAAAAAGAAGATCGTCTCAACGAGGAAGGTGATGAATGGCTTGTAGACCCGTGATTAACAGGGGTCCACACCTCAGTCCTTGCAGAAAGCTCAGGAGCGTGGAGGAACCTGGGGGACGTTGGTAGAGTACATAGGTCTTCTAAGGAGGTTCATCTTGAAGTATTTGACAAAGCTTCCTTTGATTGGCACCACCTACCTTCAAGAAGAAATAAATAGGCTTGCATATTGACTATGTCATCAGAGTCATGCTTGACTGAGGAACCAAGCCCTTCCCCCATCTTCCAGTCATCCTGTAAAACTCCCAGGTTCCTGTGTGGTCCTAAAGAGGCAGATAGATGTGGCTAAAATGACTGAAGTTGGATCTCTTACAAGCCAAGCAAGAAGCAGCAGCTTGGAGTCAGATTCAGTTTGACTTAACGATGAGAAAGATAATGTGACATTTATTGCTTGTCACTTTAGGAGCTAAAAATTATAATGGCAGCAAGCATTGAGCAGTTAAAAACTATTTGAAAATGAAATATAAACACAACTGAAGAATTAAATTATAATTATTTTCCTTCCCTCTAAACATCAAAAGGCCAAATTCAAACTGTGTGTGTGTATATATATATATACACATATATTCTAATAGAGTGAAGATAGTGTCACTGTTTGTAGAATGGATCATTGTAGATAAAAATTCTCTAGGATTTTTTTAATGCACAGAGAAATGTAAAGATCTCAAAGTTATTTTTATAACCCTAAGGGGTAAAAATTTTTAAATTCAGCCTTTTTTCACACTTAAGGATGTACATCACTACACATTCAAGAGATTTGCCTCTACAAAGCTTAGTTATTTCAGGAGATAGGCCGGTGAACTTGTCAGCATGATGTAGAGGTGAGAAAAACATTCTACTGTGCGTCAAGTATCCTGACTCTAGTCCCAGTGTCTGACCTTAACTCTGTGAATGTGGTTACATTGCTAAACTTCTCTGATTCCTAGTGATATCATCTGTAAATTTAAAAGATGGTAATGAGAGATTCCAAAGCTTTAGCCAACTTGAATTTTCTCTTTTACTTTTTCCAAATACTTCATTTTCCTGGGTTGTGGTCGAATGTCCTAAGAGCCACCATCTTCACTGCCATTCATGTACTAATACTGCCAGTTAAAAGAGTCACTCTAATGATTCTTGCATCAGCTAACAATTTCAGAATTCTCTTCTTTATTGTTTTCAGAGTCCATTTGTTTGTTTGTTTTTAATTTTTTAATGTTTATTTGTTTTTGAGAGAGAGACACACACACAGATCATGAGCAGGGGAGGGTCTGAGAGAGAGACACAGAATCTGAAGCAGGCTCCAGGCTCTGAGCTGTCAGCACAGAGCCTGATGCAGGACTTGAACCCACAAACCGTGAGATCATGACCTGAGCTGAAGTTGGCCACTCAACCGACTGAGCCACCCAGCGCCCCTTCAGAGTCTATTTGAATTCCACAGCAAAGTGTCAGCACTATGACTTTAAACTCACACCAATATTTGAACAAAGGCAACATTACCCAACTCTTTATTCACGAGATACCCTCCAAGTGGTTTGATGTTGTTTCAAAGAAAATCCACAAAGGTTCCCTTATATTAAAATTATATAACAAAAATAAGTTGCCAGCATTGGCGACACCTACAAAGGATGAAACCTGAAAGTATTTTGGGCAATGCCAGTGTCTTTGAAATAAGCATCATCCTTAAATTTATATATTGAATTTAATTCACTAAATATAAGAAATGTATGCTTGCCTTATTTAATTTTTTTTCTTCTTTCTTTATGAAACATCAGTAAATTTCATTAATTGTAGGAGGTGCTAGGCTGAGGCAGGAAGGAGTATATATGTACATTGTTTGCTCTCCTTCTTCCAACATAATGATACCACACTTATATCATTGTTTAGAAAGGAGGCTTCATTTTCTGCATATGTACGTTTTAAACTGAACACAAGATTATACTTCAGAAATATAGGGAGACTGATTTGGAATTTCTGAATTAATTTTATAGGAGGAGAAAAGTAGTAGTTCAAACCTATTTTGTTTTCTCACCACATTGAATGTTTTCCTCTTCTTTTTTTTTTTCTTTTATGCATTTTATGTTTACTTTATCTTTATTAAATTTAATACTAGAAAACTAAAAATGTATATAGCTTGCAAGACTCCAATTAAGAAAAATAGGCGAAATACCAAAGCATATAGGAAGACATAGTCATATTAAGCAAAAAAAAAAAAAAAACCAATACTTATAGAAATGCCAATTTCAATTAAGATTTCTAGAAAAAGTATAGGTCTCAGAAGGGATAACAACTTAAACTAATAAAACATCAGAAAAGCTGCAAAATCATGCATATATTTTTTACTTTTTATATGAATATGGTTGACACGTGTTACATTAGTTTCAGGTGTACAAAATAGTGATTCAGCCTCTCTATGTGTTATACTGTGCTCACTATAAGTGTAGCTACCGTCTTTCATAATACAATGTCATTACAATATAATTGACTACATTCACTATGCTTTACTTTTATTCCCATGATTTACTCATTCTATAGCTGGAAGTCTGTATCTCGCGTTCCCTGCACCAATTTTGCCCATCCCACCATCTTCCTTCCCTGTAGGGAAGTTTGTTCTCTGTATTTTTAGGTCTGATTCGACTTGTTCATTTGTTTACTTATTGTTTTGTTTTCTAGATTCCATGTATGAGTGAAATCATTATGGTATTTGTATTTCTCAGTCTGACTTTCTTCACTTAGCACAATACCCTCTAAGTCCATCCATGTTGTCACAAATGGTATGATCTCATCCTTTTTATGTCTGTGTAATATTCCTGTGTGTGTGTGTGTGTGTGTGTGTGTGTGTGTGTGAGACTGCTTCCTTGTCCATTCATCTACCAAGGGACACTTAGCTTGCTTCTATATCTTGGCTATTATAAAAATGCTTCAGTAAACATAGGGGTGCCTATATCTTTTCAAATTAGTATCTTGTTTTCTTTGGGTAAATACCTAGTAGTGGAATTCCTGTATCATATGGTATTTCTATTTTTAAGTTTTTGAGGACACTTTTTACTGTTTCCCACAGTAGTCGAAACAATTAACCTTCCCACCAACAGCAGAAATGTTTTATTTTTTCTCCATATCACTGGCAACATGTGTTATTTCATGGTATTTTGTTTTTGCCATTCTGGCAGTTGTAAGGTGATATGTCATTGTGGTTCTGATGTGCATTTTCCTGGTGATTATTGATGTTGAACATCTTTTCATGTGTCAGTTAGCCATTTGCTTGTTTTGTTGGGAAAATATTTGAGTCCTCTGCCTGTTTTTTAATGGAATTGTTTAGTTTGTTTGTTTTTGGTGTTGAGTTGTGTCAGTTCTTTATTTATTTTGGATATTAGTCCCTTATCAGATATATCATTTACAAATATCTTCTCCCATTCTCCATTTTGTTTTCTTGATAGTTTTCTTCACTGCGTATATCTTTTAACTTTGATGGAGTCCCAATCATTTATTTTTGCTTTTCCCCCCTTTCCTTAGGAAACCTGTAGAATTTTTATGGTGTCAGGTGTCACATCTAGGTCTTTAATTCATTCTGAGTTTATTCTTATGTATGGTGTACAACCCTGGTCCAATTCATTCTTTTCATATAGCTGTCCAGTTTTCCCAGGACCATTTATTGAAGAGATTATCTTTGCCCCATTGTATAGTATGGCCTCCTTTGTCATAGATTAATTGGTCATATAAGCAAGGGTTTGTTTGTGAGCTCTCTGTTCTGTTCTATTGATCTATGTGTCTATTTTGGTGCCAGTTCCATACAGCTTTAAGGACTACAGCTTTGTAGTTTATCTTAAAATCTGGAATTGTGATAGGTTCATTCTCAAGATTGCTTTGCCTGTTTCAGGGCCTTTTGTGGTTCCACACAAATTTTAGTAGTATTTGTTCTAGTTCAGGGAAAAATGCTATTGGTATTTTGCTAGGAATTATGTTGAGTCTGTAGTTTTGGGTAGTATAAACATTTTAACAATATTATTTTTCCAGTCCATGAATATGGAATATCTTTCCATTTGTCTCTGTTGTCTTCAATTTCTTTTATCTGTGTTTTATAGTTTTCAGAGTGCAGATCTTTTACCTCCTTGGTTAAGTTTATTCCTAGATATTTTATTTTATTTTTGAGGGGTAGAATGTAATAGTTTCCTTAATTTCTCTTTCTGCTACTTTGTTATTGGTGTATAGAAACATTATTGATTTCTGAGTATTAATTTTGTATCTTGTATCTTTACTGAATTTGTTTACTATTTCAAATAGACTTTTGGTGAAGTCTTCAGTACTCTCTATGTGTAGTTGTACAAATCTGGACAGTTTAACTTCTTCCTTAGCAATATGGATAATATGGATGCCTCATTTTCTTTCTTTTTTTTTTTTTTTTTATTGGTCTGATTGTGGTGACTAGGACTTCTAGTATTATGTTAACTAAACGTGGAGAGAATGAATCTTGTTGTTTTTGTTCTTGATCTTAGAGGAAAAGCTCTCAGTTTTTCACCTTTGAGTATGTTAGCTGCAAAATTTCCATATGTGGTTTTTATTACGTTGAGGTATATTCTCCCTATTCCCACTTTGTTGAGAGTTTTTATCATGAATGGATACTATATTTTGCCAAGTGCTTTTTCTAAACCTATTGAGATGATCACGTGATTTTTATTTTTTGTTAATGTGGTGTACCACATGGTCATTTAAATTTGAACATATTCTTAAATACACATTTTATGTATATGCTGTCAGGTTTTACATATTTTTAAAAATTTTATTTACTTTGATAGAGAGCAAGCACATGTGTGTAAGTAGGGGAGGGGCAGAGAGAGGGGGAAAAGATAATCCCAACCAGGCAGGGCATTGCCAGCACAGAGCCTGACATGCGGCTACCATGATATCATGATCTGAGGTAGACTCAGAGGCTTTGCCAGCTGAGCTACCCAAGTGCCCCATTTTACATCTTTTTATTCATAATTTTCTTCTGAAGTATATTCCTCTGCCTCCCAATTTTGCTTGACATTCTGTGTTTGTTCCTATAGATTAGGAAGAATAAATACTTGTCAATTAAAAATTTTTTTTTGTTTTTATTTATTTTTGAGAGAGAGAGAGGCAGTGAGAGCAGGGGAGGGTCGGAGAGAGAGGAAGACACAGAATCTGAAGACAGACTTTAGGCTCTGAGCTGTCAGCACAGAACCCCATGCAGGGCTCAAACCCAGGAACTGTGAGATCGCGACCTGAGCTGAAGTCAGGTGCTTAACTGACTGAGTCACCCAGGTGCCCCTAGATACTTGTAAATTTAACAGAATGGACTGTGTCTCTGTCTCTCTTGCTTTCTCTCTTTTTTCTCTCTTCCATCTCTTTTGCCAGTCTATCTTTTGTTGTGCATAAGCTGTTCAGTCAGCCCTCAGTTCTTCAAGAAGAATTGCTCTCTAACTAAGTATGTTATGATGCTGTGGTCTATGAAGGAGGTGAGTTAAAAGTGTTTCTACATCACCATCTTGGACCAGAACGCTTATTTATGATTTTCATTCTTAAAATGTCCTTTTGGGCTCAGAGCCTGGAGCCTGCTTCAGATTTTGTATCGCTTTCTCTCTCTGACCCTCCCCTGCTCACGCTGTTTCTCTCTGTCTCTCAAAGATAAATAAAAAACATTAAAAAATGCCCTTTTATAGAGGCATCTGCTAGACATGTGTCCACTGCTAACTGAAGACCCAGAATATCAAAGGGCCAACATTCTTTCAAATTTAAAGATTTGGGATGTTTCCTGGAAATCACTTCAATAACTGTACAATTACAACTTGCATACATATTTTTTGCACACTAGCCTTTATCAGTGGGGAATCTTTACAAGACTTTAATGAGACTAAAATAATGGCATTCACTTAAATTCTGAATACTCAGATTTGTCTACAGGATTTGCGGACAGGAAAGAGAGCAGAAAGGGCAGTAATTCATTTTATAGTTAAGAAAACGAAAGCAAACACAGTATTAAGTGAGTTCCATCAAGTTAGAGAGTAAGCAATGTCAAGTCTAGAACATAAAGAATCCTAAGCCATTTATCTTTCAGTTTTTGAAAATAAAGTCAGGATGATTGATTCTCTCATTAATACTTTCTGGCTACATTTTGTACTTACAGAAGTACAAGAATTGTTGGCCTGTAAAGAAACTTTTCACCCACTCCCTAAAGCAATAATAATGCACATAGCTAAATACAAATATAAAGAACCCCAAATAAATAATCTGCAGTAGGATGCAACTTGTTTTGTGAAGTGTCTGGAATTTTTACATCACCAAAGCCCTCATTCTTGGTAGCCTTAACCCACAGAAAATAAGCTAAGCAGTCAAATTGTAGGAAAATCTCATATGAATAGACAAATATGTTGTAAATATTTTCCTCTGCCCCATATTTTAAAAGTGTTTATATTTATATATTTACGTATTCACATATGCTTACCCTAAAGTATGCTTCTTTTCAGTCCAATTTATTATTCTCAACTCTTTCCTTTATAGACCTAAAAATTATGCCCATATCCATGACTTTAGTTGGAAACCAAACCTTTGGTAATAGTTCATAAACCACCTCCTGACAATACAAGTAGCCCTTTCCTCAATTTCACATATTTACTTTATCAAACAGGAGATGCAATTTCCCCTTCTTTGTTATTCTTCCATTAAAGACATGCCACTTCATGGAATTAGGAACTTTTGTTGAATACAAGCCAACTATTAAAATGAGATTATGAACACCAAATATACACACACATCCTACCCCTTTCATTCTTAAAAGTGTGGGAGAATCGAAGAGATAATAATTCATAGGAAAGAATTATGAAACATCTAAGCAGTCCTGTCCTAAGATAGGAGGGCACTCTTATATAGGTTTTCATTTGTATTTTTCTCCCAAAATATTATTTTATCATGAAAATGTTAGGAATTGGCTTGTATATACGTGTTTCACTTCTTGTTGATATTGATCATTTATTTAAGATTCTTCTTTAGAAACCAGGATATTTGCAGCAAATTAATTGGACGTTACATTTAGCTTTTCTTTCCTACATCCTAATTTTTTCTCCCTATCTCCCTGCCCCCTCTTTTTTGTTTTCTTAGTAATAGCTAAATTGATCAGAGAAATTTAGAAAGGATTTGTGTTTGTAGAGTTTAGTGAAAAAATAGCAAGAAATTTTTTTAAATAGTTTTTATTTATATTGTAGGGTTTCCTGAGTGTTTAAGTTCTGTATTTCTTTACCCATTGAGGATCAAGGGAGGAACAGGAGA